>WNWK01033462.1:0-21141 GCA_009830355.1 Cherax destructor | reverse complement strand
GACTGTTCCACCATCAACTCCCCTTTTTTCCCAAAAAACCAATTTTTTCCCTTTTAAAACCCTTTTCTAAATCTAAACTTACCCAATTTGAACCCAAACCGGGTTTTTTGGAGAGATATCCTAAACCCCCCTTTATTTATACCCCTTTTTTTAAACCCCCATTTCCCCATTTTATACCTCGATCATGCCCCCTCATTCTACGTCTTACAAGTGAATGTAATTTTAGGGTCTTCAATCTTTCTTCGTAAGGAAGATTTCTAATGCTATGTATTAATTTAGTCATTCTACGCTGAATGTTTTCTAACGAATTTATGTCCATTCTGTAATATGGAGACCAGAACTGAGCTGCGTAATCTAGGTGAGGCCTTACTAATGATGTATAAAGCTGTAATATAACCTCTGGACTTCTGTTGCTAACACTTCTTGATATAAATCCCCGTAATCTATTTGCCTTATTACGTACGCTTAGGCATTGCTGTCTTGGTTTAAGGTTGCTGCTTACCATCACCCCAAGTCCTTCTCCAATCTGTATGGCTAAGTTCTACGTTATTTAACTTATAAGTGCTTGGGTTATGGACACTCCCGAGCTTCAGAACCTTGCATTTATCTACATTGAACTGCATCTGCCACTTTTCTGACCACGAATTAAGTTTGTCTAAATCTTCCTGAAGTTCTATGACATCTATGTTTGAATCAATTATCCTACCTATCTTCGTGTCGTCGGCGAATTTGCTCATATCACTAGTAATTCCCTCATCAAGGTCATTGATATATATTATAAATAACAATGGGCCTAAGACTGATCCTGTGGAACACCACTTGTTACAAGTCCCCATTCGGATTTAACCCCATTTATGCACACTCTCTGCTTCCTATTGGTGAGCCATGACTCGATCCATGACAGCACTTTTCCCCCAATGCCATGAGCTGCCACTTTCTTTAACAGTCTCTGGTGCGGTACTCTATCAAAAGCCTTACTAAAGTCTAAATAAACAATATCGAATTCTTTATCGTGATCAACAGCCTCAAAAGCTTTACTGAAGAAGGTTAATAAATTAGATAGGCAGGAACGGCCCCTCGTGAATCCATGCTGGGTATCATTAATCAAATTATGGTTATCTAGATGGCTTCTAATAATATCAGCTATAATTGACTCTAGTAATTTGCCTACAATTGAGGTCAGGCTTATTGGGCGGTAGTTTGACGGTAGTGACTTGTCCCCTGCTTTAAAAATAGGAATTACATTAGCCATCTTCCACATATCAGACACTACACCTGTTTGAAGAGATAAATTAAAAATGTTAGATATTGGTTCACAGAGTTCCATTTTGCATTCCTTAAGAACCCTTGCAAAAGCTCATCAGGACCCGGCGATTTATTTTGTTTCAGTCGGTCCAGCTGTTTCATAATCATTTCGCTAGTGACTGTGATATTACATAATTTATCTTCTTCTGGGCCTCTGTAAAAATTAATTACTGGGATATTATTAATGTCTTCCTGTGTGAAAACCGAGGAAAATAATTATTAAAAATAGAGCACATATCATTCTCCTTGTCAGTAAGATGCCCAAAGTTATTTTAAGGGGACCTATCTTATCCCTAACTTTTGTTCTATAAACCTGGAAAAAACTTTTTGGGTTAGTTTTGAATCCTAGCAACTTTAATTTCATAGTCCCGTTTAGCTTTTCTTATTCCTTTTTAACGTCCCTCTTAATGTCAGTATACTGATTTATAAGATGACCCTCACCTCTTTTATGCGCCTATAAATTCCTTTCTTCTGCCCTAAAAGATATTTGAGCCTATTATTCATCCATTTTGGGTCATTTCTACTTGATCTAATTTCTTTATAGGGATAAATGTTCTTTGGGCAGCCTGTATAGTGTTAAGAAAACTGTCATATTGATACCTCTCTTCTTCACCCCAGTCCACAGTTGATAAGTGTTCTCTAAGTCCATTATAATCTGCTAAGCGAAAATCTGGGACCATTACTGAATTATCCCTACTATCATACATCCATTCAATGCTAAAGGTAATTGACTTGTGGTCGCTTGAGCCGAGTTCCTCTGTAATTTCTAAATTATTAACAAGGGTTTCCTTGCTTGCCAGAACCAAGTCAAGTAGGTTATTTCCCCTTGTAGGTTCTGTTACAAACTGCTTCAAAAAGCAATCCTGAACTACTTCTAAAAAGTCGTTAGATTCTAAATTCCCTGTCATGAAATTCCAATCAATCTGACTAAAGTTAAAGTCCCTAAATTACTACGTTATCGTGTCTTGTGGCCTTAACAATTTCCTCCCAAAGTAGTCTCCCTTGTTCCCTATCTAAGTTTGGAGGACGGTAAATCACGCCTAAAATCAATTTTCACACCCTCTGAAAATTCTATCCAGACAGACTCTGTATGTGTTAATTCAGACTTTATACCCGTTTTTATGCAACAATTTAAATGATCACGGACATGAGTGCCACCCCACCCCCTTTCCGATACTTCTGTCTACTTGGAACAATTTAAAACCCTGAATGTGACATTCGGCAGGCAAGTCCGATTTTCATATTAAACCATGTCTCAGTTATTGCAAAAACATCAATATTACCCGTACTTGCAACTAATCTCAACTCGTCCATCTTATTCCTAGCACTACGACTATTGGTGTAATATATATTTAGAGACCCTCCTTTCTCTTTACCCTTCCTGCTCATCTCTGTTTTCCACTATACCTATTACTGTCCTTGTCATCTAGTGTCACTAGCTTTCCACTATCCACCTTATTCTGCCTATTACTAGTTCTCCTACAACTTATAATATTACTACACTGGGACTTCTCTGTTTCCCCCAAAACCCATACCACTAACTATTTCTAGTTTAAAGCCCTAACAGCTCCCTCCACTGCAGTTGCCAGTGCCCCACCCCAGACCTGGATAAGTGAACCCCATCCCTGGCATACATGTCATTTCTGCCATAGAAGGGTCCCAGTTGTCAATGAATGTTACTGAATTTTCCTTACAGTATTTGTCCAGCCAGCAATTGACACCAATTGCCCTGGACAGCCATTCATTCCAACTCCTCTCCTTGGCAAAATACACATATGACAGGGTTCCACCCTTCTTCCTAATTATGTCTATTGCTGACCTAAACCTGCTAGTCAGGTCCTCACTCCTACGTCTGCCAACATCGTTGCCTCCAGCACTGAGACAGATAATAGGATTGCTCCCATTACCTCTCATGATGTCGTCAGACGGCTAACAATATCCTCCATCCCAGCCCCAGGAAAGCAAACCCTCTGTCTCCTACTCCTATCAATCAAACAGAAAGCCCTATCCATGTACCTAACCTGACTGTCCCCAACAACAACAATGTTTTACCTTCCTTTGTGTCTTTCGTCGTGACGCTCCCAGAAGTCGACTCACATTCATCGGGTAGCACGGAGAATGGGTTCGATGTTTCCACAACATTCTCCTGGGTCTTCGTTGTTTCTACCTCTCCACCCGTCCTCTTGAGCCTTAACTTTGTCCCATGCGTTTTAGCCACTGTCCCGGTTCCTTTCCTGGCTTGAGGATTCTCAACAGGAGGATTACTACGAATCCTCTTGTTTTCCTCAGTCAGTCGCTGTATCTCAAGCTTAGCTACCCTCAGTTCTTCCTTCAGCTGCTGGTAGAGTAGCTCAGAGAGGACATCTTCTTCAGATTGACAGAGAGCACACAAGACACGTCTTCACTGAGTTAGTCAGGTCCACCATTAACTATGATCCAATTATCCTACCTATCTTCGTGTCGTCGGCAATTTGCTCATATCACTAGTAATTTCCTCATCAAGGTCATTGTATATATTATAAATAACAATGGGCCTAAGACTGATCCTTGGAACACCATTTACAAGTCCCCATTCGATTTAACCCCATTTAGCACACTCTTGCTTCCTACTTGGTGAGCCATGATCATCCATGACAGCACTTTTCCCCAATCCTGACTGCCATTCTTTAACAGTCTCTGTGGGTACTCATCAAAGCCTTACTAATCTAATAAACAATATCAATTCTTTATCTGATCAACATCCTCAAAGCTTTCTGAAAGGTTAATAAATTAGATAGCAGACAGCCTCGTGAATCCATGCTGGGTATCATAATCAAATTATGGTTATCTAGATGGCTCACATAATATAAGAACATAAGAACATAAGAATGGAGGAACACTGCAGAAGGCCTACTGGCCCATACAAGGCAGGTCCTTATCAAAACCACCACTACCTAAGAATTTATTCCCGTACTCACGACACAAATCAAACCCAGCCCCTCCACTCATATATTTGTCCAATCTCTTTTAAAGCCACCCAAGGTCTAGCCTCTATCACAGTACTCGGAAGATTGTTCCACGCATCTACAACTCTGTTCGAAAACCAGTACTTGCCTATGTCCTTTCTAAATCTAAATTTATCCAATTTAAATCCGTTATTTCTGGTTCTTACTTGGTTCGATATCCTCAGTATTTTATTAATATCTCCTTTGTTTATGCCCATCATCCACTTGTACACCTCGATGATATCTCCCCTCATTCTACGTCTCTCCAGAGAGTGGAATTCAACGCTCTAAGTCTATCTTCATACGGGAGATTTCTTATACTGTAAATCATTTTAGTCATTCTTCTTTGTATGTTCTCCAATGAATCTATATCCATCCTGTAGTAAGGAGACCAAAACTGAGCTGCATAATCCAAATGAGGTCTCACTAGTGATGTATAGAGCTGTAAAATAACTTTTGGACTTCTGTTGCTTATACTTCTTGAAATAAATCCTAGTAATCTGTTAGCCTTATTGCACACTTAGGCACTGTTGTCTTGGCTTTAGATTTCTGCTTACCATGACTCCCAAGTCTTTTTCACATTCTGTATGATCAAGCTCAACTTCACCTAGTTTATAAATTAGTCTGTAGTTCTTTGCTATTGCTTTACTGCCCCCTTTGTGGAGCGGGGCTATGTCTGTTGTTTTTAGTAGCTGTGCATGTATATACTGACACATGACGGTCGGTGTGCCAGCATAACTCCAGGTACTGCCCTGCACCTTGGTTGGTAGCGCTCTCAGCTCATACATGGAGGTCCTTGGTTCGATCCCCGGTACGGGTGGAAACATTTGGATGTGTTTCCTTAAAACACCTGCTGTCCATGTTCACCTAACAGTAAATAGGTACCTAGTGTGGGTCGCAGAGTGGAGTATACCTGGAGAGGGTTTCGGTGGTCAATGCCCCCCCGGCCCGGTCTGTGACCAGGCCTCGAGGTGGACCAGGGCCTGATCAGCCAGACTGTTACTGGTGGCCGCACGTAAATCGACGTATGAACCATAGTCCGGCTGGTCAGGTACTGACTTTAGGTGTCTGTCCAGTGCCTGCTTGAAGAGAGCCAAAATTGACCTAATTTGCCCTAAATTGTCTGCAAAACAAGGGGCTTTCAATAGAGTATGTCCCTGATGTCAGCTATGGTCTGTATAAGTTGTATCATGTACTTGTAGAAATAAAGATTATTATTATAATTATTATTATTATTATTATTATTATTATTATTATTATTATTATTATTATTATTATTATTATTATTATTATTATTATTATTATGTTACAAAGTGTGTTGAGTAAACGGTCATGTTTTTGGTTCCAGCTCTGCATTATAGTTCATGACCTGATATCTCCGGAATGTGTCGAGGCATACAAAGTGTTGTGGAGATAATCACCTAGTTACCTGGCAGTGTGGAACCTAATTACCTCTTGACTCGCAAGAGTATTGGTGTATTGTGTGAGGCAGGAAAATAGTGCAGAGAAAGAATATGTGTTGAAAGTTGGTAAATGGTTGTGAACGGTATGTTGATGTAAATAAGACGTGAATAAACACGCTTGTTTACAGTTACCTGGAGTGTACCTGGAGGGAGCTCCCAGGGTCAACGCCCCCTAGGCCTGGTCCATGACCAGGCCTCGTGGTGGATCAGGGCTTGATCAACCAGGCTGTTACTGTTGGACACACGTAAACCAACGAATGAACTACAGCCTGGCTGGTTTTTATTTCCTGCAGTTTTCCACAGAGGGGTAACTGAAAAATTCTCTTCATTGAACGTCATTTAGTTTTCTGCGGCCCATTTAAAGACTTGGTTCATGACCACTTGGAGTCTTGCAGTGTCCTCGATGGTGGACACTGTCATGCAAATTCTGGTATCAACAGTAAAGGAAGACACGGTGTTGTGACTTACATCTCTGTCTATGTCAGATATGAGGATGGGGACGAGTACTGAGCCTTGTGGAACACTCTTCACTGTAGCTGCCTCAGACTTTACTGTTTACTATTACTCTTTATGTTCTTTTTGTCAGGAAGTTATAGATCCATCTACAACTTTTCCTGTTATTCCTTTATCATACATTTTGTGTACTATTACTAAATTATTGCACTTATCGAAGGCTTTCGCAGAGACCTTCACAGTATCTACAACACTTCTCAACAACTCTCCAGAGACCTTCACAGTATCTACAACACTTCTCAACAACTCTCCAGAGACCTTCACAGTATCTACAACACTTCTCAACAACTCTCCAGAGACCTTCACAGTATCTACAATACTTCTCAACAACTCTCCAGAGACCTTCACAGTATCTACAACACTTCTCATCAACTCTCCAGAGACCCTCACAGTATCTACAACACTTCTCATCAACTCTCCAGAGACCTTCACAGTATCTACAACACTTCTCAACAACTCTCCAGAGACCTTCACAGTATCTACAACACTTCTCAACAACTCTCCAGAGACCTTCACAGTATCTACAATACTTCTCAACAACTCTCCAGAGACCTTCACAGTATCTACAACACTTCTCATCAACTCTCCAGAGACCCTCACAGTATCTACAACACTTCTCATCAACTCTCCAGAGACCCTCACAGTATCTACAACACTTATCATCAACTCTCCAGAGACCTTCACAGTATCTACAACACTTCTCAACAACTCTCCAGAGACCTTCACAGTATCTACAACACTTCTCAACAACTCTCCAGAGACCTTCACAGTATCTACAACACTTCTCATCAACTCTCCAGAGACCCTCACAGTATCTACAACACTTCTCATCAACTCTCCAGAGACCCTCACAGTATCTACAACACTTCTCAACAACTCTCCAGAGACCTTCACAGTATCTACAACACTTCTCAACAACTCTCCAGAGACCTTCACAGTATCTACAATACTTCTCAACAACTCTCCAGAGACCTTCACAGTATCTACAACACTTCTCATCAACTCTCCAGAGACCCTCACAGTATCTACAACACTTCTCATCAACTCTCCAGAGACCCTCACAGTATCTACAACACTTCTCATCAACTCTCCAGAGACCTTCACAGTATCTACAACACTTCTCAACAACTCTCCAGAGACCTTCACAGTATCTACAACACTTCTCAACAACTCTCCAGAGACCTTCACAGTATCTACAACACTTCTCATCAACTCTCCAGAGACCCTCACAGTATCTACAACACTTCTCATCAACTCTCCAGAGACCCTCACAGTATCTACAACACTTCTCATCAACTCTCCAGAGACCCTCACAGTATCTACAACACTTCTCATCAACTCTCCAGAGACCTTCACAGTATCTACAACACTTCTCATCAACTCTCCAGAGACCCTCACAGTATCTACAACACTTCTCATCAACTCTCCAGAGACCTTCACAGTATCTACAACACTTCTCAACAACTCTCCAGAGACCTTCACAGTATCTACAACACTTCTCATCAAGTCTCCAGAGACCCTCACAGTATCTACAACACTTCTCATCAACTCTCCAGAGACCCTCACAGTATCTACAACACTTCTCATCAACTCTCCAGAGACTCTCACAGTATCTACAACACTTCTCATCAACTCTCCAGAGACCTTCACAGTATCTACAACACTTCTCATCAACTCTCCAGAGACCCTCACAGTATTTACAACACTTCTCAACAACTCTCCAGAGACCTTCACAGTATCTACAACACTTCTCAACAACTCTCCAGAGACCTTCACAGTATCTACAACACTTCTCATCAACTCTCCAGAGACCTTCACAGTATCTACAACACTTCTCATCAACTCTCCAGAGACCTTCACAGTATCTACAACACTTCTCATCAACTCTCCAGAGACCCTTACAGTATCTACAACACTTCTCAACAATTCTCCAGAGACCTTCACAGTATCTACAACACTTCTCAACAACTCTCCAGAGACCTTCACAGTATCTACAACACTTCTCATCAACTCTCCAGAGACCTTCACAGTATCTACAACACTTCTCATCAACTCTCCAGAGACCTTCACAGTATCTACAACACTTCTCATCAACTCTCCAGAGACCTTCACAGTATCTACAACACTTCTCAACAACTCTCCAGAGACCTTCACAGTATCTACAACACTTCTCATCAACTCTCCAGAGACCCTCACAGTATCTACAACACTTCTCAACAACTCTCCAGAGACCTTCACAGTATCTACAACACTTCTCAACAACTCTCCAGAGACCTTCACAGTATTTACAACACTTCTCATCAACTCTCCAGAGACCTTCACAGTATCTACAACACTTCTCATCAACTCTCCAGAGACCTTCACATTATCTACAACACTTCTCATCAACTCTCCAGAGACCTTCACAGTATCTAAAACACTTCTCAACAACTCTCCAGAGACCTTCACAGTATCTACAACACTTCTCATCAACTCTCCAGAAACCTTCATGGTATCTACAACACTTCTCAACAACTCTCCAGAAACCTTCATGGTATCTACAACACTTCTCAACAACTCTCCAGAGACCTTCATTGTATCTACAACACTTCTCAACAACTCTCCAGAGACCTTCATGGTATCTACAACACTTCTCAGCAACTCTTCGGAGACCTTCATGGTATCTACAACACTTCTCAACAACTCTCCAGAAACCTTCACAGTATCTACAACACTTCTCAGCAACTCTTCAGAGACCTTCATGGTATCTACAACACTTCTCAACAACTCTCCAGAAACCTTCACAGTATCTACAACAATTCTCAGCAACTCTTCAGAGACCTTCATGGTATCTACAACACTTCTCAACAACTCTCCAGAAACCTTCACAGTATCTACAACACTTCTCAACAACTCTCCAGAGACCTTCATGGTATCTACAACACTTCTCAACAACTCTCTAGAAACCTTCATGGTATCTACAACACTCCTCAGCAACTCTCCAGAAACCTTCACAGTATCTACAACACTTCTCATCAACTCTCCAGAGACCTTCATGGTATCTACAACACTCCTCAGCAACTCTCCAGAAACCTTCACAGTATCTACAACACTTCTCAGCAACTCTTCAGAGACCTTCATGGTATCTACAACACTTCTCATCAACTCTCCAGAGACCTTCATGGTATCTACAACACTTCTCAACAACTCTCCAGAGACCTTCATGGTATCTACAACACTTCTCAACAACTCTCTAGAAACCTTCATGGTATCTACAACACTTCTCAACAACTCTCCAGAGACCTTCATGGTATCTACAACACTTCTCAACAACTCTCTAGAAACCTTCATGGTATCTACAACACTTCTCAACAACTCTCTAGAAACCTTCATGGTATCTACAACACTCCTCAGCAACTCTCCAGAAACCTTCACAGTATCTACAACACTTCTCAACAACTCTCCAGAGACCTTCATGGTATCTACAACACTTCTCAATAACTCTCCACAGACCTTCATGGTATCTACAACACTTTGCTTACTGTAAATAAAGTTAATATTTGCCTTAATAACTCATTGTAATTGTGATCAGGTGTTGACGATTGAAGGGTTCATTACCTTTGTAACTTGCTCAGCTATCATAACTTTGGGGTCCAGTCCCTGGACCCATTATGTACCTCTGTAATCTTTTGACTACCGCCCACAGAATGGGTATGGGGTGACTACCGCCCACAGGATGGGTATGGGGTGACTACCGCCCACAGAATGGGTATGGGGTGACTACCGCCCACAGGATGGGTATGGGGTTACTACCACCCACAGGATGGGTATGGGGTGACTACTGCCCACAGGATGGGTATGGAGTGACTACTGCCCACTGGATGGGTATGGGGTGACTACTGCCCACAGGATGGGCACGGGTGACTACCGCCCACAGAATGGGTATGGGGTGACTACCGCCCACAGGATGGGTATGGGGTGACTACCGCCCCCAGGATGGGCATGGGGTGACTACCGCCCACAGGATGGGTATGGGGTGACTAACGCCCACAGGATTGGTATGGGGTGACTACCGCCCACAGGATGGGTATGGGGTGACTACCGCCCAAAGGATGGGTATGGGGTGACTACCGCCCACAGGATGGGTATGGGGTGACTACCGCCCACAGGATGGGTATGGGGTGACTACCACCCACAGGATGGGTATGGGGTGACTACCGCCCACAAGATGGGTATGGGGTGACTACCGCCCACATAATGGGTATGGGGTGACTACCGCCCACAGGATGGGCATGGGGTGACTACCACCTACAGGATTTGCATGGGGTGACTACCGCCCACAGGATGGGTATGGGGTGACTACCGCCCACAGGATGGGCATGGGGTGACTACCGCCCACAGGATGGGTATGGGGTGACTACCGCCCACAGGATGGGTATTGGGTGACTACCACCCACAGGATGGGTATGGGGTGACTAACACCCACAGGATGGGCATGGGGTGACTACCGCCCATAGGATTGGCATGGGGTGACTACCGCCCACAGGCTGGGCATGGGGTGACTACTGCCCACAGGATGGGTATGGAGTAACTACTGCCCACAGGATGGGTATGGACTGATTACTGCCCACAGGATGGGTATGGGGTGACTACTGCCCACAGGAAGGGCATGGGGTGACTACTGCCCACAGGATTGGTATGGGGTGACTACTGCCCACAGGATGGGCATGGGGTGACTACCGCCCACAGGATGGGTATGGGGTGACTACCGCCCACAGGATGGGTATGGGGTGACTACAGCCCACAGAATGGGCATGGGGTGACTACCGCCCACAGGATGGGTATGGGGTGACTACCGCCCACAGGATGGGTATGGGGTGACTACCGCCCACAGGATGGGTATGGGTGACTACCGCCCACAGGATGGGCATGGGGTGACTACCGCCCACAGGATGGGGATAGGGTGACTACCACCCACAGGATGGGCATGGGGTGACTACCGCCCACAAGATGGGTATGGGGTGACTACCACCCACAGGATGGGCATGGGGTGACCATCGCCCACAGGATGGGTGACTACCGCCCACAGGATGGGTATGGGGTAACTACCGCCCACAGGATGGGTATGGGGTGACTACCGCCCACAGGATGGGTATGTTCTGACTACCACCCACAGGATGGGCATGGGGTGAATACCGCCCACAGGATGGGTATGGGGTGACTACCACCCACAGGATGGGCATGGGGTGACTATCGCCCACAGGATGGGTATGGGGTGACTACCGCCAACAGGATGGGCATGGGGTGACTACCACCCACAGGATGGGTATGGGGTGACTACCGCCCACAGGATGGGTATGGGGTGACTACCGCCCACAGGATGGGCATGGGGTGACTACCACCCACAGGATGGGTATGGGGTGACTACCGCCTACAGGATGGGTATGGGGTGACTACCACCCACAGGATGGGCATGGGGTGACTACCACCCACAGGATGGGTATGGGGTGACTACCACCCACAGGATGGGTATGGGGTGACTACCGCCCACAGGATGGGCATGGGGTGACTACCGCCCACAGGATGGGCATGGGGTGACTACCGCCCCCAGGATGGGCATGGGGTGACTACCGCCCACAGGATGGGCATGATGTGACTACTATTTCCTTTCTACGGAACACCATGATAACGCTTTCTACGGAACACCACCCCTGATAACGCTTTCTACGGAACACCACCCCTGATAACACTTTCTACGGAACATAGCCCCTGATAACGCTTTCTACGGAACACTACCCCTGATAACGCTTTCTATGGAACACCACCCCTGATAACGCTTTCTACGGAACACCGCCCCTGATAACGCTTTCTACGGAACACCACCCATGATAACGCTTTCTACGGAACACCACCCCTGATAACGCTTTCTACGGAACACCACCCCTGATAACGCTTTCTACAGAACACCACCCATGATAACGCTTTCTACTGAACACCACCCCTGATAACGCTTTCTACGGAACACCACCCCTGATGACGCTTTCTACGGAACACCACCCCTGATGACGCTTTCTACGGAACACCACCCCTGATAACGCTTTCTACGGAACACCACCCCTGATAACGCTTTCTACGGAACACCACCCCTGATAACGCTTTCTACGGAACACCACCCTGATAACGCTTTCCGGAACACCACCCTGATAACGCTTTCTACGGAACACCACCCCTGATAACGCTTTCTACGGAACACCACCCCTGATAACGCTTTCTACGGAACACCACCCCTGATAACGCTTTCTACGGAACACCACCCCTGATAACGCTTTCTACGGAACACCACCCCTGATAACGCTTTCTACGGAACACCACCCATGATAACGCTTTCTACGAGAACACCACCCTGATATGACCTTTCTCGATAACCCACCCCTGATAACGCTTTCTACGGAACACCACCCCTGATAACGCTTTCTACGGAACACACCCCTGTAACGCTTTCTACGGAACCCCCCTGATACGCTTTCTACGGAACACCACCCATGATAACGCTTTCTCGGAAACACCACCCCTGTTGACGCTTTCTCGGACACCACCCCTGATAACGCTTTCTACGGAACACCACCCCTGATAAGCTTTCTACGGAACACCACCCTGATAAGCTTTCTACAGAACACCACCATGATAACGCTTTCTACGGAACACCACCCCTGATAACGCTTTCTACGAACACCACCCTGATAACGCTTTCTATGGAACACCACCCCTGATAACGCTTTCTATGGAACACCACCCTGGTAACGCTTTCTAGGAACACCACCCTGATAACACTTTCTACAGAACACCACCCTGATAACGCTTTCTACGGAACACCACCCTGATAACGCTTTCTACAGGAACACCTACCTGAAAAACGCTTTCTACGAACACCTCCCTGATGACGCTTTCTACGAACACCACCCTGATAACGCTTTCTACGGAACACCACCCCTGATAACGCTTTCTACGGAACACCACCCTGATAGCTTTCTATGGAACCCCCTGATAACGCTTTCTACGGAACACCACCCCTGATAACGCTTTCTACGAACACCACCCCTGATAACGCTTTCTACGAACACCACCATGATAACGCTTTCTATGGAACACCACCCCTGATAACGCTTTCTACGGAACACCACCCTGATAACGCTTTCTACGGAACACCACCTGATAACGCTTTTTACGGAACACCACCATGATAACGCTTTCTACGGAACACCACCCCTGATAACGCTTTCTACGGAACACCACCCTGATAACGCTTTCTACGGAACACCACCCTGATAACGCTTTCTACGGAACACCACCATGATAACGCTTCTACGGAACACCACCCCTGATAACGCTTTCTACGGAACACCACCCTGATAACGCTTTCTACGGAACACCACCCCTGATAACGCTTTCTACGGAACACCACCCCTGATAACGCTTTCTACGGAACACCACCCCTGATGACGCTTTCTACGGAACACCACCCCTGATAACGCTTTCTACGGAACACCACCCATGATAACGCTTTCTACGGAACACCACCCCTGATAACGCTTTCTACGGAACACCACCCTGATAACGCTTTCTACGGAACACCACCCCTGATAACACTTTCTACAGAACACCATCCATGATAACGCTTTCTACGGAACACCACCCATGATAACGCTTTCTACGGAACACCACCCCTGATAACGCTTTCTACGGAACACCACCCCTGATAATGCTTTCTACGGAACACCACCCTGATAACGCTTTCTACGGAACACCACCCCTGATAACGCTTTCTACGGAACACCACCCATGATAACGCTTTCTACGGAACACCACCCCTGATAACGCTTTCTACGGAACACCACCCCTGATAACGCTTTCTACAGAACACCACCCCTGATAACGCTTTCTACGAACACCCCTGATAACTTTCTACGGAACACCACCTGATAACGCTTTCTACGGAACACCACCCTGATAACGCTTTCTACGGAACACCACCCTGATAACGCTTTCTAGAACACCACCCCTGATAACGCTTTCTACGGAACACCACCCCTGATAACGCTTTCTACGGAACACCACCTGTGATGACGCTTTCTACGGAACACCACCCCTGATAACGCTTTCTATGGAACACCACCCATGATAACGCTTTCTACGGAACACCACCGCTGATAATGCTTTCTACGGAACACCACCCATGATAACGCTTTTTACTGGAACACCACCCCTGATAACGCTTTCTACGGAACACCACCCCTGATAACGCTTTCTACGGAACACCACCCATGATAACGCCTTCTACGGAACATTACCCATGATGACGCTTTCTATGGAACACCACCCCTGATAACGCTTTTTATGGAACACCATCCCTGATAACGCTTTCTACGGAACACCACCCCTGATAATGCTTTCTACGGAACACCACCCATGATGACGCTTTAAGGACCTCGATAAACCTTGCGTCGAGCTTATAGTAACAAGAATAACAAGAATAATTTGTATTTTACCAGTACATGATACAACTTATACAGACCATAGCTGAGTTACATGTTTATATCTTGTATCAATCGTAATGAATTATTTATACAGACATAACTTAGGTCACACAAACATTACTAATGATTTAGTGAGTCATGAATGATAGACTGTACTGACATGTGTCTGGACACCTCATATGTGACTGTATCATCCTCAGGTGTAATGTGTGTGGTGAGAACATTGTCATGCTTGTGTCAGAGGTCACAGGTAAGTGAGGTCACAGGTGAGTGAGGTCACAGGTGAGTGTGGTCACAGGTAAGTGGGGTCACAGGTGAGTGAGGTCACATGTGAGGTCGCAGGTGAGTGAGGTAACAGGTGAGTGTGGTCATACCTGTCCTAAGCTGTCTGGGAATTAGCGTGGGGTGTTACCGAGCACATGGCTAACTGCAGTGTTTTAGAATCTCAGGTTGAAGTGTTGAAGAAGGAGGTACTACTTCTTCAGGAGGAAAATAGGAGGCTGAAGCTTCGCCTAGGAGGGTGTGGGAGTGAGTGTGAGATGGTTGGTGCTGGTGAGAAGGAAATGGTTACCAACAGTGAAAGTGGCAGCCGCTTTAAGTGGCAAGTGGTTCACAATTCAGGAAGAAGGAAGATTAATAGAGAAGATGTGAAGGTAGGAAATCGATTCTCTGTTCTCTAGGACGAGTGTACTTCAGTGGGCAGTGAGGTTAAAGGTACCACTGACTCTCCTGCTAATCAAGGTAAGAATATTCTGATTGTGGGAGACTCTCAGGTAAATATATGGACCGTGCTTTTTGTAACAGAGACAGGAAGGTCAGACAGAGGGTGTGCCTCCCAGGAGCTGGTGTTGGTGACATAGTCAGCAGGTTGGATAATATTGTGTCAGGTAATGGGAACAAGCCCATTATCTGTCTTAGTGCTGGTGGAAATGGCATTGGGAAGGGCAGAAGACAGGAGCTACTAGATAAGTACAGATCAGCCATAGAAGTAGTTAGGTCTAAGGAAGGGATCCCAATCACATGTAGCATTTTGCCTAGAAAGGGAGTGGGCAATGAATGGATGTCTAGAGCAATTGGTATAAATTGCTGGCTAGACAGATACTGCAAGGAACTTGCAATTCCATTCATTGATAACTGGGACAAATTCTATGGCAAACGTGATATGTATGCAAGGGATGGGGTTCATCTCTCTGGGGCTGGAATGGTTGCATTAGCCAATTCGATTGAGGGGGTCATTGGATACTTGTCTAGGACTTTAAACCGATAGATTATAGAGGTATGGGTGTTTGTGGGAAACAATCAGGTTGTAGTATTAGGGTTAGAAACAACAGATATTACCAAGATACTCCAAGGATATGTTTAAAAGACAATATTCAAAATAAAGTTGCTAGTAAAGGCAAAGCAATTGATCAACAAACAAAGAGAGATAGTAGAGGGCAACGAGTGACTAGCTCCCTTAAGGTTTACTATACAAATATTAGGAGTCTAAGAAATAAGATAGATGAGCTAAGATTACTTGCAAGTGTAGGTAATATAGATATTATTGCTATAACAGAGACCTGGTTCAACTTGAAAGATAGAGAAATGCCTTCCGAGTGCAACATACAGGGTTATAAGCTATTCCACACTGATAGGGTCAACAGGAAGGGTGGTGGAGTGGCGATGTATGTCAGAGATAATTTAAATTGTTGTGTTAGACAAGAGTTAAGATTAGAAACATCGGACACAGAATCTGTTTGGCTACAGTTTCTCGAGGGTCGTGAAAAATTAATTTTGGGTGTGATTTACAGGCCCCCAAGTCTGGATAGGGAGCGCAGTAAGCTGCTATGGGACGAAATTTATAAGGCGTCTAGATATGAAAATGTTGTGGTAATGGGAGATTTTAACTTTAGACAAATTGATTGGAACAATGTGACAGGTAATCTTGAGTCTAGTGACGTTCTTGATACGGTTCAGGATTGTTTTTTAAAACAGTTTGTGACAGAACCAACTAGAGGTAGCAAATTGCTTGATTTGGTCCTTGCCAACAAAGAATCACTAATTAATAATCTTGAGGTTAATGATGAGCTTGGGGAAAGCGATCACAAATCACTTAGTTTCAATATATCATGGAATTACCCAGGTAACTGCAATCAAGTCCCTGTTCCAGATTTTCGCTTAGCCGACTTCATGGGGCTGAGAAATTACCTAGGTGGGCTAAATTGGGATGACCTGACTATGGGTCAGGTAGGTGGTTTTGGTTGCCAATATGACGTTTTCTAGAGCGTAGTGCTAGCTGCCCAGACAACTTTTGTTCCGAGTAGGGAAATTAGATCTAACAAAAATGATAATAAATGGATGAACAATAGATTAAAACATCTCATTGGTCAAAAGAGAGGCATATATAGGCGTATCAAAAGAAGGGATAGACAGATAAGAAATCAATATTTTCAATTAAAGAGAGAAATAAAAAAAGGAATAAGAAAAGCAAAAAGGGATTATGAGGCTAAGGTCGCAAGGGATTCGAAGACTAACCCAAAAGGGTTCTTTCAGGTATACAGAAGTAAGATTAGGGACAAGATAGGCCCACTTAAGAGTAACTCAGGACAGATCACAGACAGTGATAAGGATATGTGTGAAATTTTCAATACTTTCTTCCTCTCAGTTTTTACTCAGGAAGATACTAGCGGAATTCCAGAAATAATAAATTATGTTGAACAGGAAGATAATAGACTATGCTCGATTGGGGTAACTAGTGACATGGTCCTCAGACAAATAGAGAAATTAAAACCTAACAAATCCCCAAGCCATGATGTACTGCTTGCACGAGTTTTAAAAGAATGTAAAGAGGAACTTAGTAAACCTCTGGCAAATCTTTTCAATATATCACTACAAACTGACATAGTGCCATACAAGTGGAAAAGGGCAAATGTAATACCTATTTACAAGGCAGGTGACAGGTCCTTAGCTTCGAACTATAGACCAATAAGCCTTACCTCCATAGTTGGTAAATTTATGGAATCAATAATTGCCGAGGCAATTCGTAGCCATCTTGAAAAGCATAAATTGATTAATGAATCTCAACACGGTTTTACTAAGGGGCGTTCCTGTCTTACGAATTTATTAACTTTTTTCACTAAGGTGTTTGAGGAGGTAGATCATGGTAATGAATATGATATTGTGTATATGGACTTCAGTAAGGCTTTCGATTGAGTTCCACATGAGAGGCTATTGAGGAAACTTAAGGCACACGGAATAGGAGGAGAATTTTTTTCCTGGGTAGAGGCATGGTTGACAAATAGGCGGCAGAGAGTTTGCATAAATGAGGAGAAATCAGAATGGGGGCGCGTCTCAAGCAGTGTCCCACAGGGGTCAGCTTTGGGCCCCCTGTTGTTTACAATTTACATAAACGACATAGATGAGGGATTAAATAGCAACATAAGCAAATTTGCTGATGACACCAAAATAGGCCGTCCAATTCATTCTAATGAGGACATTAGAGCACTCCAGGATGATTTGAATAGACTGATGCAGTGGTCGGAGAAGTGGCAGATGCAGTTTAATGTAGACAAATGCAAAGTTCTAAATGTTGGGCAGGACAATAACCATGCCACACATAAACTGAATAATGTAGATCTTATTACTTGTGATTGCGAGAAGGATTTAGGAGTTCTGGTTAGTAGTAATCTGAAACCAAGACAACAGTGCATAAGTGTTCGCAATAAAGCTAACAGAATCCTTGGCTTCATATCAAGAAGTATAAATAATAGAAGTCCTCAGGTTGTTCTTCAACTCTATATATCTTTGGTTAGGCCTCATTTAGATTATGCTGCACAGTTCTGGTCACCGTATTACAGAATGGATATAAATGCTCTGGAAGACGTACAAAGGAGAATGACAAAGTTGATCCCATGTATCAGAAATCTTCCCTGTGATTGAATCTGCACTCTCTAGAAAGGCGTAGAATTAGGGGGGATATGATTGAGGTGTATAAATGGAAAACAGGAATTAATAAAGGGGATGTAAATAGCGTGCTGAAAATATCCAGCCAAGACAGGACTCGCAGCAATGGTTTCAAGTTGGAAAAGTTCAGATTCAGGAAGGATATAGGAAAGCACTGGTTTGGTAATAGAGTTGTGGATGAGTGGAACAAACTCTCGAGTACCGTCATAGGGGCTTGGACGTTGTGTAGTTTTAAAAATAGGTTAGATAAATACATGGGTGGGTGTGAGTTGGACCTGACTAGCTTGTGCTACTAGGTCAGATGCCATACTAATTCCTTAAGTGGAAGTGACCTGACTACCTGGAGTTTACCTGGAAAGGGTTAACTCCTGGTAGTCAGGTCTAAGCTGGGGAGTGACATGGACCTGCCTTGCATGGGTCAGTAGACCTGCTGCAGTGTTCCTTTTTTCTTATATTCTTATGTAAATGAGGTCACAAGTGAGTGTGGTGACAAGTGAGTGAGGTCACAAGTGAGTGTGGTCACAAGTGAGTGAGGTCACAAGTGAGTGTGGTCAAAGTGAGTGAGGTCACAAGTGAGTGAGGTCAAGAGTGAGATCACGAGTGTGGTCACAAGTGAGGGTGGTCACCAGTGAGTGAGATCACGAGTGTGGTCACAAGTGAGTGAGGTCACGAGTGTGGTCACAAGTGAGGGTGGTCACAAGTGAGTGAGATCACGAGTGTGGTCACAAGTGAGTGAGGTCACGAGTGTGGTCACAAGTGAGTGAGGTCACGAGTGTGGTCACAAATGAGGGTGGTCACAAGTGAGTGAGATCACGAGTGTGGTCACAAGTGAGTGAGGTCACGAGTGTGGTCACAAGTGAGTGAGATCACGAGTGTGGTCACAAGTGAGTGAGGTCACGAGTACTCACCTAATTGTGGTTGCAGGGGTCGAGACTCAGCTCCTGGCCCCGCCTCTTCGCTGTCCGCTACTGGGTCTCTGCTCTCCCTGCTCCATGAGCTTTATCATACCTCGTCTTAAAACTATGTATGGTTCCTGCCTCCACTATATCTTTCTCTAGACTATTCCACTTCCTGACTATTCTGTGGTTGAAGAAATGCTTCCTAACATCCCTTTGACTCATCTGAGTCTTCAGCTTTAAGTTGTGTCCCCTTGTTTCTGTGTACCCTCTCTGGAACATCCTGTCACTGTCTACCTTGTCGATTCCCCGCAGTATTTTGTATGTCGTTATCATGTCTCCTCTGACCCTTCTTTCCTCCAGTGTTGTTAGTCCTATTTCCCTCAACCTTTCTTCATAAGACAGACCCCTGAGTTGTGGAACTAGCCTTGTCGCAAACCTTTGCACTTTCTCTAGTTTCTTTACGTGCTTGACCAGGTGTGGGTTCCAGACTGGTGCTGCATATTCTAGTATGGGCCTGACGTACACGGTGTACAGTGTCTTGAACGATTCCTTGTTTAGGTAACGGAACGCTAATCTTAGGTTTGCCAGTCGCCCATATGCTGCCGCAGTTATCTGGTTGATGTGTGTCTCCGGAGACGTGCTTGGCGTTATACTCACCCCAAGGTCTTTCTCCTTTGCCGAGGTTTGTAGCCTTTGTCCACCTAGCCTGTACTCTGTCAGCGGTCTTCTTTGCCCTTCTCCGATCTTCATGACTTTGCATTTGGTGGGATTGAATTCGGAAGCCAGTTGCTAGACCAGATGTCAAGCTTGTCCAGGTCTGTTTGAAGTCCTGCTTGGTCCTCTTCCGATGTGATTCTCCTCATTAATTTCACATCATCTGCGAACAGACACACTTCTGAGTCTATCCCATCCATCATGTCATTTACATATACCAAGAATAACACTGGTCCTAGGACTGACCCCTGCGGTACACCGCTCGTCACAGGCGCCCACTGTGATACCACATCACGCACCATGACCCGTTGTTGCCTCCCTGTGAGGTATTCCCTGATCCATTCCAGTGCCCTTCCTGTTATACATGCTTGTTCTTCCAACTTCTTTACTAAACTCATGTGAGGAACTGTGTCGAAGGCCTTCCTGCAGTCAGGAAAATGCAATCAACCCACCCTTCTCTCTCTTGCCTTACCTCTGTTACTTTATCATAGAACTCTAGGAGGTTTGTTACACAGGATTTGCCTTCCCGGAATCCGTGCTGTCTGGTGTTTATTATCTTGTTCAGCTCGAGGTGTTCCACCATTCTTTTCCTGATGATTTTCTCCAGGACTTTGCACACTATACATGTAAGTGACACCGGTCTATAGTTTAGTGCCTCTTTTCTGTCACAAGTGAGTGAGGTCACGAGTGTGGTCACAAGTGAGTGAGGTCACGAGTGTGGTCACAAGTGAGTGAGGTCACGAGTGTGGTCACAAGTGAGGGAGGTCACGAGTGTGGTCACAAGTGAGGGTGGTCACAAGTGAGGGTG
>WNWK01033461.1:0-15324 GCA_009830355.1 Cherax destructor | reverse complement strand
AAAAGATTACAGAGATACATAATTAGTCCAGGGACTGAAGAAAATCAATATTTATATTTACCATCAAAAGTATTAAACTAAAATATTATTGTAAGAAAATTTATTTGCTATGGTAGCATGGTCAATACAAGAAATATATCATCTAAAGAAACTCAGCATTATCAAAAGAAAGTAAGATGGAAATTAATACATTGTTAACTCTAAAGTGACCACATGACAATAGTTGATGGAATTTTTTTTTTTCCTGCAAGGTTTACATTTATAACTTGAAAATGCTACATCCAATCAGGTTCAACTTATTAAAGCTGGTGTACTGTAACTAGGAAATGGTTCATGCAACTATTGCCATGTTGAGGTACCTTTAAGTCAATTTTATAAACACAAAAGTATTTTGATTTCAATGCAATATCTTGGGAACGTCTCTTTTGATCATCTTCAAACTATCATTTCATACATGAAGGTTTATATTGTTATTGGTGTGTCAGTGCTAATTTATCAGTTATATTTTTAATATGTTGAGGTATTATTTTCCTTGAAATAACTTATTTCTTCTGAATGATATAAGTCTTCACTAAGTGATGCATATAATGAAAAGGATTATTTCCCATAAATTGAGACTGTGTAGTGGCACAGTTGTCAACATAATTAATTCATCATTATTATATGCAATCAGGTTCAATCATCAGAAAGGGAGGACAGATAAAATTCCTTGGATCAACAGCCATTCACTAGCTTCCCTCCCTTGAAGGGTGGCACAGTTAAAAAAATTGGAATTATTGGTTTTGGTGCAATAACTAAAGAATTACTCATCTAGTAAGCTTCAAACTTAATAGTGCTGGTGTATTTCCCTCAAAGGAAGGTTAGGTTAGGTAAGATTGGTCAGGAAACAGGACGAGTATTTCTTGATAATGCGCTACTGGAGATTCTGGCCTTCCACTGCCTAACCGGTCCACCCCTTTAAAAATTAAAATTAATTGCTCTAATAAAGGAAGGTTCACATTGCTAATGGATTGTGTAAGTTCTAATTTGCCAATTTTATTAAACAAATTATTATATTAATTTTCATGCAGCTGGAAAATGCCTCTACTTATCAGCTTCAAACTTTCAACTTTGAAGTGCCTTTATTAATGTAAGTGACTTCAATAATTTTAATAAAACAAACATATCGGTTTCAAGCTTGCAATGTTAGGCTTCATAGCCTCAAAATTGCAATTTTATTTATACAATTTTTGGGCTATCATATTTACCTTTTGTCAGCACTAAAAAATTAAACTATCAAGCTGAAAAATAAACAGACCTTTAAAATGCTTTAAGCTTACAACATGAAGCTTTTTTTTTAAATTCCCTAGAGTTATTTAGGATATGTACTAATTTTTATCTAAATCTACAACAAATTTAAAATACAATATTAGGTTTCAAAGCTTCTGATCTTACTGCTTGGAAGCTTTGAGTATTAGGTTTAATTCAATAAATGTGAAAACTTTTGTAATAGTGCTATGCTCTAGTCTGTGTCCTGGAAGAGACAAAAAACTTGCAAGAGGCTGATCAGTATTAGTATATTGGTTTTTGTGATATAAAGGGGCAACCAAGCCTATTAAAAAACAGAACACCAGTCTAAGTCAAAAATTTCTACTGAAATCACCTGATATATTTTGCCCTTGATATAAAGAACACAAAATATTAATCTCACACCTACCTTGGTGAGAAACAGATGGTATACAACCTCTCCTCACTTAACGACGCAACTCCGTTCCTAAGACTACACCGTTATATGAATGCGTCGCTAAGTGAGGAGCATACTATAATGGTAGTGAGTTTGTGTCAACCATCTTTGATACTGTTTTAATGTCACCTTTGCACCATTTATAACATTTCTGGAATATTTTTAAATGTTTATACAGTTTTGTACTGTATATTGATATAAACAGAATAGAGAAAATCAGCTCTAATATACATTATTTAGGTATAAATACGTACTGGTTCGAGAGCCCTTTGTAAGTCCGAGGTGTCGGTAAATGAGTACAGTAGAACGTCATTTAGCACGATAGTTACGTTCCTGAAAAAGTCGTGTTAGATAATTTCGTCTTAAATAATTAACAGAACTTATGGGAAAAATAGGGTTACATGTCTGAGAGTCCCCAAAAAGCCAAACAAGTTTTTTTAGACCAACATATCTTGCAAAAATTGAAGGCGAATATGTAATTTTAGTTCATTGTCATGATCTATTACTGCTTAAGACTACAAATGCAATAGAAATAATAGTATTTCTTACCTTAAATTGTGGGTAATGATGTTTGTGGATGGTAGTGAAGAGTGGATATGGATGGTGTGGCCCTACTGGGCTGAGGTGGATGCTTGTTGGTTGTCGGTAGAAGTGGATGGTAGAGGTTCTGGTGCTGAAGTCGATGGTTGTATTGCAGTGTGCATAAATTCTGTAATGGATCTCTGGGCTTTTTATTCTGCATTACATTATACAGCTGACGGTAAGGCATCATCAGCTGGTCTAGACCCCGTTTCAAAGCCCTGCTTCTAGCTTTGTCAGGATCCTCTTCAGTGAAAAAGTCTGCAACTTTACCAATAATATGGAACTGCTCACGTAACTGCTGCAATGTTAACTGTTTTTCTTCAGGTTCTTCTTCATCTGGTTGAACTGAGTGTCTAACTTTAAGTCAGTCAAGCCATTCAGTAAGTCAGTCAAGTCATTCAGTAAGTCAGTCAAGTCATTCAGTAAGTCAGTCAAGTCATTCAGTAAGTCAGTCAAGTCATTCAGTAAGTCAGTCAAGTCATTCAGTAAGTCAGTCAAGTCATTCAGTAAGTCAGTCAAGTCATTCAGTAAGTCAGTCAAGTCATTCAGTAAGTCAGTCAAGTCATTCAGTAGGTCAGTCAAGTCATTCAGTAGGTCAGTCAAGTCATTCAGTAGGTCAGTCAAGTCATTCAGTAGGTCAGTCAAGTCATTCAGTAAGTCAGTCAGTCATTCAGTCAGTCAAGTCATTCAGTAAGTCAGTCAAGTCATTCAGTAAGTCAGTCAAGTCATTCAGTAAGTCAGTCAAGTCATTCAGTAAGTCAGTCAAGTCATTCAGTAAGTCAGTCAAGTCATTCAGTAAGTCAGTCAAGTCATTCAGTAAGTCAGTCAAGTCATTCAGTAAGTCAGTCAAGTCATTCAGTCAGTCATTCAGTCAGTCAAGTCAGTCAGTCAAGTCAGTCAGTCAAGTCAGTCAGTCAAGTCAGTCAGTCATTCAGTCAGTCACACAAACTTATGTTTACATCTTTTTATGTGTACAAAGTAACACTTCATTACGCCACGGTTATGTCTTGTCTAATATCTTTGTTTTCTTCGTTAATTCAAGATCAAAACACAATTCACTCTTATTTTATTCTTCACAAACACAGCTGGCTTGTAGCCAGGACTTCTTCACGCGTATGAAATACGTAAGAATGCTGGGATGGTGGGGTCCGTGGTGGCTGGGTAAGGCGGGTGGTGTCTGCTGAACCACAACAGTAGTAGTAACAAGACTGCTTGTGAGAATGGTTATTTGTTTTTCCTTTCCACAAACTGTAAGTAAGTTTATTCAGGTATACACAGATACAGTTACGAAGATTATCATAATACAGCATATGTGTAGAGAACCTAGGATAACCCAAAAAAGTCAGTGACAGTATTTCCATTGACTGACTTGGGTTATCCTAGGTTCTCTACACATATGCTGCTATGTATGTAACTGTACTCACCTAATTGTGGTTGCAGGGTCGAGACTCAGCTCCGGGCCCCCGTGTATCTGAATAAACTTAGTTTGCAGGAAGGAAAAACAACAAATTCCCTTTTCCTCAAAGCATGAGAGTTCTTAGGCAGTAAATAACCATGCGCTCAAAATTTTTCCCCTCCTGCCGAACCGTGTAATATCATCTTTACGTCGTGTAAGATGATAATGTGTCGCAAATCTTAAATCGTGCAATACCGGTAACGTGCAACATAATCTCGTGCTAAATGATGTTCTACTGTATGTCGCTAAGTGAGGAGACGCTGTATTATAAATTATTTTTTTTACAGAACTTGACTGTGTCATGTAGGTTAGTCTATTTCAGACCCCCAAAAATACACTTGCAACAGCACTTACGAAAATAAACTTACATAAATGTTCGAGTTTGGAGATGCACGAAAACCGAGGGACAACTGTAATACCATAAATCCGTAGATTGTTTCCAGTTTGCTCTTCACATTTACATTCTATTTAAATCTCTACAATTCTGTAGAATTTTTGAAAAACCAAATTTGATAAAATTGGAAAAAAAAAATGGCAAATCTGAACCCATACTTATTAAGAAGTACCACCATTTAAGATTTGAAGTTATTACATTGGAAAAAATTTCCAAAGTGAAATTTACACAGCTCAAAGTGAGTAACAAGCCATGCTTAATAAAGGTCACTGAGGCCAGGGTCCCTTATGTAATTCTATGACATGAGCTCAGCTCATTCATGAGAAAATGGGTATGTGCAGTGACTGTGCACAGTATAAAAAAAAAAAAATCCTTCCCCATGCAGTGCATGGTGGGAAAAGCAAAACTGACAATGTGTGACTTTGAGACATTTTCTAGGATAGTTTTTATAGCTTTATTGGCCCGTGTGTTTTATAGTTTTTAATATGTATGTAATTCTAATTCAACTATCGAGATGCTGTAATTCATGATCAATCATTCCTGGTTATATTTTATTATCCAAGAAATAGAGTAAATCTGCTATTTTTGTGATTATGAATTTCAAATGGAAGGCAAGTGTAATGCAGGAGAGGCCTGGGGACCTGACTAATGAACATAAGAAATGTTTTAGTGCCAGGAATGTTTATAATGTTTATTTTGGATTATATTCTTAAACTGGTATTTTTCTAATTTTGTGTAAAACTGGCTAAATTACCAACATTATAGGGTAGTTATAATAGATGAATGGGCGGTTTCTTTTGCACAAACGATTGAATGGAAGGCACACTGTAGAAATAGCTAAGAATTCAGTTGATTGGAGCAATGGAGTTGACTTAAAATAGGACTCAAATTGGGCAAAATCGCTGATGCGTAAATTGCGTCAGTAATATTTTGTCAAATTTGGATTTATGCCACACAATGGCTGCAAGAGCCTTGTGTTCAGGAAGCCACACTACTAGTGAAAAATTTGAAGCTGATTAGATGAGTCATTCTCCAGTTATGGAACAGATTCAATTTTTTTTACTATTTTAATACAACAAGTTTGCCAGCACGTAAACAAAACTTAATAGGTAATATCCTGGCCCTAAGATGCATTAGTTATTAAATACTGAAGCTCTTCAGAAGAGGCAGAATAAACAAACTTATTTAACATGATTGAATGGTAATAAAAATTTCACACTATTTCACACAAAATTATCAAATATTCACCTGCACATCCAAATTTCACTCTCTACTGTCACTGCATTTTTTGGCACCTTTTGTGAACATATGAAGCTCTACCACTGAGGATTTTGGAAGTTATTCCAGTCATTCCAGGAAGCTGGGAATGGGTTCAAATATCTTTGGTCATAAGGCACATGAACATGCCAAATGTTCCAAGAAATGGGTCCTTGTTATCATATATAAGTGTTGAAAATTTCAAGCTGACTGGATGAGGCATTCTTGCATAATGAGCTACATACATAAAATTCAAGAGTTGGAGGAAGAAAAAAAAATTTTTGGCAACATCTTAAAGATCCCCTTTCAAGGATACCAAATAAGCCAAATTCAGTTAATTTCCTGGGTTATCATGAGCAACTAACCATCAAAATTAATAATATAAATAAAATCTCTTCTTTTCACAAGTTTAAATGTTAGAGTGATAAAGAGTGAGTGTAATACAGTGGACCCCCGAGTTACGTTCACCTCGGAAATCGTACAATTATGTAAGTGTAATATTGTAAGTGCTTTTGTAAGTGTATTTTTGGGGGTCTGAAATGGACTAACCTACTTGACATTATTTCTTAAGGAAGAAAATTCGTTCGGTAATGGCACTTGAGCAGCCTTCTGGAATGAATTATGATCGTAACTCGGGGGTCCACTGTATTAAGATGCTTAAACACAGGCAGGGTGAGGCTAAGTTGGTATAATCTTGAATTAAGTTACAGGGCTATCACAGCGACTTTGTGAGAGGAGACAGATCAATCTAAGGCATTGTCATCCAGACAACTGGTAGTTCCCACGTTAGAGATGGGGGATGTGCCAATTACTGCCTGGCGGGTGCAGTGTGTGGATTTTCAACCTAAAATAAAAGATGACCAGTCAAATACCTAGTAAGAAATTGCAATCAAAATTATTCCCACAAAAAGCTTCAAAATGTTAATTTTTTTCTGTGGGGGTCCCTAATCCTCTTAACCCTTTGACTGTTTTGGTCGTATATATACGTCTTACGAGCCACTGTTTCGGACGTATATATACAGTAGATCGTCATTTAGCACGAGATTATGTTGCACATTACGGGTATTGCACGATTGAAGAATTGCGGCACATTATTATCTAACACAACGTAAAAATGATATTACACGGTTCGCGGGAGGGGAAAAAAAATTGAGCCCGCAGGTCCTTCACAAACCATCCCACTAACAGAATATTTGCCCAACCAAATTTTTAATGCTCCCCAAGCAATAAGCTTTGATAATTCTATTCACTCATGTGCAAGTCCCACTCAAATAAAATCGTGTGTGTGGGGAAGTACCCTGGCTGGTTTGTGTGGGGAAGTACCCTGGCTGGTTTGTGTAGGGAAGTATCCTGGCTGGTTTGTGTGGGGAAGTATCCTGGCTGGTTTGTGTGGGGAAGTATCCTGGCTGGTTTGTGTGGGGAAGTATCCTGGCTGGTTTGTGTGGGGAAGTATCCTGGCTGGTTTGTGTGGGGAAGCATCCTGGCTGGTTTGTGTGGGGAAGTATCCTGGCTGGTTTGTGTGGGGAAGTATCCTGGCTGGTTTGTGTGGGGAAGTATCCTGGCTGGTTTGTGTGGGGAAGTATCCTGGCTGGTTTGTGTGGGGAAGTATCCTGGCTGGTTTGTGTGGGAAGTATCCTGGCTGGTTTGTGTGGGAAGTATCCTGGCTGGTTTGTGTGGGGAAGTACCCTGGCTGGTTTGTGGGGAAGTACCCTGGCTGGTTTGTGTGGGAAGTACTCTGGCTGGTTTGTGTGGGAAGTACCCTGGCTGGTGTGTGAGGTGATGGTCACTTGCCCATAAACAATGGCTTTGTTTATGGGCTGACGTCCAACCTTCATTATCTCTGTCATATTTTTATTAATTTGGGCGTCTTTATCATGCTGCTACGTTATTTATGTTATACCTAATATTATTCTGGAATAAATATGATAGGTAGATAACTTATTGATAGTAATAATAAGTATTATTAAACAATATTTTAGTGCGGTGAGCTCACACCTCCACACGCCATGGTGGTCCGTGAGTAACTGAGCTGAGAGAGACTGCTAGCCCGTCTCCCTCATAGCACCGCCAACCATTCAATACTCTACGTATATAATATCAGTTTTTATTAATTCGTGCATCTTTATCATGCTTCTACGATATTTATGTTATACCTAATATTATTCTGGAATAAATAGGTAGATAACCTTTATTGATAGTAATAGTATTATTTTACAATACTTTATAGTGCCGTGAGCTAACATATCCTCACGCCATGATGGCCCATGAGCAACTGAGACACTGCTCCACTTCTCGCTCTCAGCCCCGCCCACCCTTCAATACCTATATGTCAGTTTTTATTAATTTATGCATCTTTATCATACTTCTACATTATTTATGTTATACCTAATATTATCCTGGAATAAATATGATAGGTAGATATTATTTATTGATAATAATAGTATAATTATACAATAACAAATCTAGAAGCAGTGCTTTGAAACTGGGTCTAGACCAGCTGATGATGCCTTACCGTCAGCTGTATAATGTACTGCAGGGTAAAAGAGCCCAGAGATCTATTACAGCATTTATGCACACTCCAATACAACCATCGACTTTAGTACCAGAACCTCTACCATCCACTTCTGCCAACAACCATCCACCTCATCCCAGTAGGGCCACACCATCCATATCCACTCTCTTCACAACCATCCACAAACATCATTACCCACAATTTAAGGTAAGAAATACTATGTCTATTGCATTTGTAGTCTTAAGCAGTAATATATCATGACAATGAACTACAATTACATATTTACCTTCAATTTTTGCAAGATCTGTTGGTCTAAAAAAAAACTTGTTTGGGTTTTTGGGGACTCCCAGGAACGTAACCCTATTTTTCCCATAAGTTCTTTTAATTATCTAACACGAAATTATCTAACACAACGTTTTCAGGAACGTAACTACCGTGCTAAATGATGATCTACTGTACTCAAAAATTCTAGTGACTTCAAATAAAGCGGGAGAAAGCTGGTAGGCCCACATATGAGAGAATGGGTCTATTTGGTCAGTGCGCGCTGTACAAAAAAAAATCCTGCAGCAAGCAGTGCATAATGAGAAAAAAAAACTCTGACCGTGTTGTTGGATTAAAACGCTGACTGAGGTGTATTTTTGTATAGTATTTATGGTTGTATTCTCTTTGTCGTGGTCTCATTTGATAGAATGGAAAACATACTACAGAAATGGAGATGATTTTGATTAATTTCATGATGAAAACGACCTTGAAATTGAGCTCAAAGTAGGGAAAATGTTTGGGTGGCCTGGTGGTTAAAGCTCTCGCTTCACACGGCGAGGGCCTGGGTTCGATTCCCAGCCAGGGCAGAAACATTGGGCGTATTTCTTTACACCTGTTGTCTATGTTCCCCATCAGCAAAATGGGTACCTGGGTGTTAGCGACTGGTGTGAGTCGCATCTAGGACACTGACCTAATCTGCCGAAATGCTCAGCATAACAGGGACTTTCTAATAGTAATATGTCACTGATGTCAGCTAGGCCTGTATACCATGTACATGTACTTGTAGTAAATAAAGAATTTTATTATTATTATTATTTTGCCAATGTTCAAAGTAAACAAATCACGCCACCGTCCAATACACATCAACTGGTGAGTCTAATATTCTTTCACAAGTGCACTGATATTATTTATACCATTTTTACAATAATGCAATAGTCTGCATAACGGTAAATCTTCTATTTTTTGTGTGAATAAAAAATCAAAATAGAAAGCAAGAGTAATATAAGAGGGGCCTAAAGACGTGACTAATTAACAGATAACATCTTATTTTAGTGCCAGGAATGCCCTCATTGTTTATTCTGGACCCTATTTTGAAATTGACAACTTTTTTATTTTGCATGAAATTAGCCAAATTGCCAATTTCTGACCACATTATTGGGTAGTTGAAATCGGTAAATTGGTGGTTTCGTGTACTCAATCGATAGAACAAATGGAGTTCTAAAGAAATAGCTATGAGTTTGGTCGACTTAAACAATGGAATTGGCCGAAAATAGGGCTCAATGTCGGCGAAATTGTTGATGCGTATATATCGCCGAGATCACTAACTTCGCCAGAGCGTAATTCCGTAAGTTTTCCATCAAATTTCATACTTTTGGTGTCATTACCATCGGGAAAAGATTCTCTATCATTTCATAGGAATTTTTTTTTTTCAAAATTTTGCGACAACAGGAGACACCTCAGTATTAGGGGTTGTGACAGTCAAAGGGTTAAGCATCCTTCCAAAACAAATCTTGTGATGGGATTAGAGGTGCAACAAAAGTCTTAGTCAATTAGAGGGTTAGTGATGAATAACATTGGAAAATTAATGATCTATGGGATTCTCAGAGTCTGGAATTTTAGATGAATCAGCACTCCAGTCAATAAATTTTTAAATCATGAGCATAAATACAGTACATTGAGTCACACAAAATATTAAACCTTGCTACTGTATCTAGTTCCAAGCAATACTGATTTCATTTTCCATGAGAAGGTTTCTCATGTTACTACCAGGAGAGGATAGCAAAGGTTACATCACCTGCATACAGCTTAGTAAACTGGAAAAAATTATAGCTTACCTCTGCTATGATTTGACCCCAAGAACTACCATCGAAGGATCCCTGTGACGGATGAGCCATTTATATGCTTCCATATCTTCTTCATCAGCGATGTTCTGCTTATATTCTTCCATCATGTTAAATAAGAGATTCCTACACTTGTCAATGTTCTCTTGAGTCCCCATTATCACAACAGTGTTTGAGTCATCTCCACAAGGGAACCTTATCTTCACCTACAAGTGCATAACACAGCAGAGATCAATGACTCATAATGTATATGGGCAAAACAAAAATATTTGTATTGTTTAAAAATATTACTTTATTTGTGTAGAAATACTCTGTTTTCCATCTCTTTAGATAATTTCTTAAAGATACAAGTCCTGAAATTATGTCTGTAAAACTTTACTTCTTGCTGAATCTAATTCTTAGTGTTTAGCTTATCTTGCCCCATAGTATTTAAAAAGATTTTCATCCTTTCCAAAGAAATGTGTTGAAAAAATCTTTCAGTTTTTAACTCACTCCTATCTAACACGCTCACACACACACCTACTGCATAGCCCCTTACATACAAAACCTCCTTTACCCCCTCTCTCTAACCTTTCCTTGGGTGACCCCTACCCCTCATCCTATTTCGCTTCATCCTCTCTAAAGGTCCAAACCACCAAGAGCCCCACCTCAGCCCTCTAAATAATACTCTCAGTAGCCCCCACACCTCCTAACCTCCACACTATAAATTTTCTGCAAAATATTCACACCACACATTACCCTCAGACATATTTCCACTGCCTCCAGCCTCCTCTTCACTGTAACATTCACAACCCATGTTTTACACCCATACAAGAGTGTTAGTACCATTATACTCTCATACACTACATACAAATTTAGGGCTATGCTTAAAAATCATCTCATCTCTTAACACTAAACAACACAACTTCAAATCAGTATAAAGCAACTCTCTCACATATTATATGACCTCTAGTCTATTAAGACATCTGCTAATCCATAATATAAACCTTCATCTTTGACAACCTCACATTCACACTTATTCTTGTGCCTACTACATACATAGAACTCTACACTCTAATATAAACCCTCCACTCAAAATTCTTCTCATCAACTTTAATAGGACCCATGACCATAACACAAGACACAGATCACTTTTTGATACACCATGTCCATATCACCCTGTGTAAAAATTCTATGCACATAAAGGGCCCCAAAATCTGGAATTCATTACCAGTAAATACTAAAATAACCTGGTCTGAACATCAATTGAAGACTCTTCTCAAGAACCACCTACTCACCCTAACCTAAATAATCAAAGTGTAAACTACTTTCAACAATGCTCACTGTTATTTTCCTGTAATATAATTTCAATATTTACTATTGATGTAACCATCCTAAAAACACTTGTCACAATGTAATATCCCCAGATTGTAATTTGAGTAAATCTATTAACTGTTATAACTAATGTTTAACTAAAACAAACTCAATCAATTTCTCTAGTATTAAGTAGTCTATAAGCCATTAGATTAATCTGCCCAGAATGACATGGCATGATAGTGGCTCTCTTTGCACTTCAGTTCATGATTGTAATTACTAAATCTCGATGTAAACTTGCAATGAAATAAAAATATTATTATATTATTATTATTATTATTATAGTATTAAGATAAAATAAAGATTTATTAAAAAGATAACCACTCTTATCTTGTCTAGACTATTATGAACTAGGATTAGTCTGCCTGAAATGCCCCAGCATGATAGTGACTTTCTTTGTACTTAACAAATCAAAATTGTAATTACACACTGTAACCTTTGCAAAGAAATAAAATCTTTATCTTTATCTTTTTACATTCCCTTTTTTGCTTCCATGGATGATGTACTTTGTCACCATAGATGCCTTGATGTGCCACCCACCTTTTTCCCTTCATTAAAACTAAGGTTCACTCGTCTTTCGTAGACCCATCCGCCAACAAGTCCACTCCCAAATATCTGAACACATTTACTTCCTCCATACTCTCCCCTTCCACTCTGATATCCAATCTTTCATTATTAAATTTTTTTGCTAATTTCATCACCTTGCTCTTTCCAATGCTCACTTTTAATTTCCTTCTTTTACATAACCTCCCATATTCAATCTACCTACCTTTGCAACTTCTCTTCAGAATCTCCCAAAAGAATCATGTCATCAGCAAAAAAATCAACCGTGAAAACTCCAAATTTGTATTAGATTAGATTTGTTGAACACTGGAATGGTGGGTGACATCACATGAGCCATTTTCTTGTACTATATTAATCGTGATATATTAGACAGGTTTCGTGCCTTGTTTTTCAATGAATTTATTATCAAAGTAGCCTCTGTAAGATTAAACTCTTTCAGTGTCGAGACCTCTACTCTCAAACTTGTTCTCAGGGTCAAAGAATTAAAAAAAAATATTTTATCTTATGAAATGATTAGAGAATCTTTTTCCGAAGGTAATGAAACCAAATATACAAAATTTGATGGAAACTTACGGAATTACGCTCTTGCAAAGTTAGCGGTCTCGGCGATACTTAGTTTTAAAGTGTATTTATTTATGAAGAAGTCTTGCCCCCTGGCTGGTGTTTCTTCTATAATATTTTACCAAGGTCAGTTTTGACCCCTAGACAAATAGCTGTTTACCTCTTGAAGTCATGCAACTTTGTAACATAGAAGAATTTGGGAGGGTATGTAAAAGTAAGAAATTAGAAGTGAATACAGAAAAGAGCAAGGAAATGAAGGTAACAAAAAAAAAAAAGTCTAGGAAATGATGTACTGAATATTGGATTGTAGGGAAGAAGTGGATGTACTGAGATATTTGGGAGTGAATCTGTCAGCAGATAGGTCTGTGAAAGATAAAGTGAACCATAGAACAGTAAGTGGTGTGTAGAAGAATCTGTGAAAAGAAAGAAGTTTATCTATGGAGAGAGAAAAGAGCAATGTACCAGAATCAAGTTGAACCAGCACTTTCATGTGTACATGAGGCATGGGATTTGAATGTTACAGCAAGGAGGCTAGAGGCAGAGATGTCATGCTTGAAAACTGTGTGACGGAATTATGCAGAGGATACATAGTGTACAAATTTAAAGCTTGTTTGATGTTGGGGTTTGTAGCAGTGGCATTGTAAGGGGGGCGGGCATCCTGGGTGACACCATCAAGGAGGTGACACCATAGAGCCTTTAAAGGTGGCAGCACTAATGCCCAAATGTGCTGCACCAACATAAGAGAAAAATCCTTCGTTTCTATATAGCCCCTCTTTAAGGGGGGCTCCTTGTCGCGGTAAAGAGGCTATCGGTCTGAGGAATTGGACCTCTTGGTCTTCTTCCTCAGACTGAACCTAGTTACCCCCCAATCCCCCCTCCCCTTTCCCATCTTCCCCATCCTCCCTTTTCCCTTTCCTCCTCCTCCTCCTCATCCCTCCCTTATTTCCTTCCATTTTTACCCTGGGAGCTTCTCTCCACAGGCTTTCTAGTTCCTAGGTAGGGGAAGGGTACAGTGGTCCAATCCCATTCCGTTGAGGTTCTCGGCGGTGTGTAGTTGCCGTGGAATCTGGATCGCCTGGGGATGTACCGATCCCCCTCCGGTCTCCCGGGGGTGGCCTTGGGTATCTTTCGGGCGACAGGTGTATCTCTGGAGGCCACCTTTCGGATTCCGGGGTTGTGGCCGAGGCGGTATGCTTTGTGGCGGATATCCGGCCGCCCTCTCTTTGTCCGCCGAGGTGGCTCGGTGGATGTGAAGTTGCTATCCCGGATTGCTGGTTTACTGGCATGAAGGGTAGGGTATGGCACGGGTTCCATGCAGCATCTGCACTACTTGCGGTGTTGAGGTCCTCTTGGGCGCGGAGGGGATTACGCCCCTTTCATTCCTCCTAGGAGCTATTCCTCCATGTTCCCCCTTTTTTTTTTCTTTTTTATTTTATTTTCTTTTCTTTTCTTAAAAACAAAAAGAAAGAAGTAACCCTAACCATGGATGCCCTAATCGTGAACCTACCCCGGCCTTGATACTGCACCTAGTTCTGACCCTGCCTTGTTAACGGACAACTCTTTGGACACCTCTAATGCCCTGTACCTCTTGCTGGTGCCGGTTCGTCACCTGCTTCAGGTACCGAGGTTCCTGACCCCTTTTGACATATCTGACCTTCGCTCTTCTCTGACCTTGATTCCGGCTTCTCCTCGACGGTGCGGCAATTTTGAATCGCTCGCCCGTCTCCCATCGGACCACCGGTCCCACACCCAAACGACCAAGACCCACACATGACGATTCGACACTTCCTTCTCGTTCATCTCAGAAATGACCAGTTCGTCACGCACTCCCTTAAACTCTCTGTTTCAAACTACTCAATGGACAAAGTTTTACTCTGCGACCGACTTCTCCTAATACCTATCTTTCAGACCATAGTATTGGTAAGGCTCTGCTACGCCATGTTGGTAAAGACATCTCATTTCACGCTCTCAAGAGCGGCACTCGCATCATCACGATCCAGAATGCTGGCCAAGCTCGCGCTCTTTCTCTTCTTACAACCGTAGATACTGCTCCTGTTACTATTGACAAGCACCATTCCCTCAATTCTTGTTGTGGTTCTGTCATTTTGCCCCATACCATTGTCCAACGGAATTTCCAGACATGTGGTGATGACATTTTAGAGCAGCTTGAGCTCCAAGAACTCCCTATCCTTAAAGTTGACACTTTTGTCCTCCCTGCCAATAAGCGAAGACGTTATCCTTGGAATACAGCTCGTTTGACATTTGACTGACGTGAACTACCACCTTCGGTTTACATTGCAGGTCAACGCTTACAGTTCGAAAGGTGACCCCTACACCACAACAGTGTAGAAACTGCTGGCGTTTTGGTCATCCAGCAAAATATTGCAGGTCCATGGCCGAATGCCCAGTCTGTGGTGCTGACACCATGCCAGTTCTTCTTGTACTCTACCTCCCTCTTGCCTTAACTGTCATGAGGCACATCCATCGTATTCTCGCCGTTGTCAGTTTTACCTGAATGACGGGAAATCCGTTGTCTGACGATTCGACACTTCCTTCTCGTTCATTTGAACAAGGGTTCCCCTTTCCCTTTAAAATCTCTGTTTCAAACTACTCAATGGACAAAATTTTACTCTGCGACCGACTTCTCCCTTACCCATTTTAAAAACCCTGTTTAAGCTCTGGTTGGGCCTGGAAGTAAAAACATCTCATTTCACGCTCTCAAGGGGCACTCGCATCTCACGGGCCCCAATGCTGGCCAAGCTCGATCTTTCTCTTCTTACAACCATAGATTTTCTTCCCGTTTCTATTTAAAAAGGGACC
>WNWK01033460.1:0-21142 GCA_009830355.1 Cherax destructor | reverse complement strand
AAATGAGGTGCACATTTCAGGGTGGAAAACACAAAAAGGGGGGTTGCTTTTCCTGTTGTCTTGGGCGGCATTTTCTGGGGTGGTAAAGTTGCATGCCCATCTTTTTTTTAAAAAAATTAATGCCTGCAGATCCTTGTAATATTTATAGGCCTGGTTTGTGTTTGCTTTGTTTTTGTGATGTGTTCCTAATTTTTCCCTATTGGTGTGTTTTTTCCCTGCCCATTTCTATCTTCAGCACTAGTGCTAACATTTTTTTTCATTAAAATAGCCCTTCGGGGCCCTGTCCCCCGGACAACACTAGCACCCTCAGGAGCACTGTCTTCTAGGACAACACTAGCCCCTCGGGATGTCCCCAGCAACATACACCCTCGGGCTTCCCCCAGGAAACACTAGCACCCTCAGGGCCTGTCCCCCAGACAACACTAGCACCCCAGGAGAACTTCCTCCAGGACAACACTAGCACCCTCAGGGCTCTGTCGTTCAAGACCCCCCCTTCAAACCCCCCATCTTATTTTCCCAGCTGTCTCCCATGTTGACATGTTTTTAAAAAAAGGATCTTTTATTGGTGTTCTTGTTTTTTAATATAGATGAATTCCCTCATACGGTGTATCTCGTTTGGGGAGACCAAAAAATTCTCTGAGTTTATGTCAAGGGTTTATTGGTTGAAAATCCCCGCCCATGGGATCATTGACCCCACGGTTGCAAAATCCCCGGGCCCGTTTTCGTCCCTTCCCTTTTCAATCACAATCTTCATGGTGGTGGTCATCTTCCTTGCCCTTTCCCAGCTAGCTAGTCTAAACTCGAAGTATTTAGTTGTTTTTTAAAATTTCCAACGAATCCCTTTGAAACCCGGGCCTTTGTTCTTATTTCTTTAACGATCGTTTATGCTCACTGTATTTTTAATAATAACCCCTTGGTAGATCTGTCTATTTGTATTTTTTCTTTTTGTAGTTCTGTTTGGGTGTTTAATAAGGGCGTTCCCTGTCATCCCATGAACCGGTCAGAGGGGCCTTGTTTTTAACGTCCGTTTGAATCCGGCAGTTCGTTCACTTGTTCTTGACGAATCCGGCAAATCCGGATTAGTGGATCACTTATTTGGGCGTATCCAGTCGATGATTTTGGACTAGCACATGAAAAGGACTACTGGGAATATTTAACAGAGTAATATGTGTTCAGTTTGATACAAAAAAATATAGCTTGCGTGTTCAAGACAGTGACCATATGCCTGATCACATAATTTTCATTTAGTTTGATCATCATCTGTGTCTCCCAAACTGCCAGAAGTACCTGTAGCCAAGCCTAAGCCTGGCCACTACAACATCAGTCAGTCTGTTCACATTACAAGTTGCTCCACAAACATGCCCATCTGTGCTCGCATTATCATGATCACAGATAGGCACGTTCATGGAAATTAATTTGGATTTATATCTACAGTTCACTTATCTGTTAAAGGCAAATTTAGGAAATTTGCTTAGTATAAGTGGTATCCTACCTTCACTAATAAGATATCTTGACATGTCACATAGGTTATTATACTGTCTATCTCTATATTCCTCAATAAGTGGACAATTCAGCACATGTAGTCTTAATGTAGGGTGAAAGGTGAGTATTTATTGTAGAAAGAGCAAGAACAACAAAGTATGGAAGAAGTTCATTGTAAAGGGGTTAGTGATGTATCTCAGCATCAGGCAATCTCCAAGACTACATATTTTTTCTATAAATTTGTACTTTATTGTGCACCCCATAGTACAAGATGGAGTTAAAAGTGCAACAGCACTTGGAAAACAACAGAAAAAATGGAAGTACAAAAGAAGTTCACTGTAAAGGGGTCAGCTGGTGTGTTCGTCTGTGTGTTTACAATTTCAGTGTCTATTGTGGCATCAAAGGGTAGGTGTTAAAAATTATTAAACACATTGAACAAGGTATGTCGATGGTAATAATAATAATATCATATATGTATTTTGTATAGGTTTGGTAGCTAAAATTTAAAGCACTCCAGAGCAATTATTATTACCATCAATATACCTTAGTCACTGAGTTTAACCCCTATCCAAACTGCTAGCACTCCAAAAGTAGATCAACGTTTTATATTTCCTGCCTCCAAATTTGGCACGATTGGCCTGAGATGCCTGGTCAGTATAGAATGGGTCTTAGCAATCGGTGTGCATAGCATTAAAAAATCTGGGACCACTTAGTACCTTGTGGGAGCACCAGTTCAATTGAGTGCCAGCTAGAGCAAACAGTGCGGCAAACACCAGGGATTCACTGATGCCATGTTGTATTAACACTCCACTTTCAAGTAGAAAGTGATGTTGACACTGAGTTTAGTAGCTTTGAGATGTATGTGGCCATAAATGGTCGAGGAAATATAAACCTTATCAATAGCCCATGTGCAACATTTGTGCAACATACTTTCAGTTTTGATGCCACTGGTAGTGTCTTCTGGGGTCACCCCCATCTCTAATTCTTTTGTGCTTTTACCCTCTGAAACCTCTTTCTACCTCTACTTCTTCATCTCACCCACTAGTTTCTCAGTTTGCAAGGCCTCGCACGCCAGCACCTTCTTTGCGCCTATCACCTGCGAAGTTGAACCTGTCTCCTAAGCTCAAGTCTCTTCACATTCTTCCGGTGATTACAATTTCCCAACAGTTCTCCTTTTCGGCCTCGGTGCCTAGTTCTCACCCACTTTGTAACTCTCACACGAAGGTGGAGGTTCACCCCTCTAGTGTGGTCCCGTCTTCTCCTGTTCTCTCCTCCCCCACAGACTTCTTCCCCAGTCCCCTTCCAGCCTCCCTCCCTCTGTTCCACCGCAGGAATCTTCTGTCCCCGCCGGCACATCTCTCAAGGCTCATACTTCCCTCCCCTCTCGGTCCTCTTTCATTCCCTTCATAGTGTCCCCGATCTCTACTTGCTCTACCTCACCTGTCTCTGAAGTCATAGTATCGGCATCTTCCTTGTCCGCTAATACACTTGATGCTATCTCTGATTATATTGCGGGGATGAAACCCCGGATGGACACCAGTGCTCCTCCTTATGCCTCTTCTTATTTTTCACAACCCTTGCAGCAATCTTTTCCTTCACAGGCTTTCCGTTGCTTCTACACATTGACTTCACAGACCCTACTAGCCAGTAGATTTGATCACTTCTTATTGTTGGCATACCTATTGTTGTGATAAAAAAACAGGCCTTATTCCTAGGCTTTATTGAACACAAAATCCATGGTACATGTCTGCAACAGAAGAAAATACATCTAATGACTGCTGCTGCAGGACAGGTGATGTAAGGTGCATATGTCCTCAGAAAAGCTATAGCTACTGGCGACATATTTAAGCTTACCATGTAATCTGCATCACGAATGTATCTGTGTAAGAGAGAGACCACACGCCATGCTGGGCCATCGCTGTACTGTTTGTTGTTATTGTAAGGGGCCCCTGAGGTGGTGCAGTATTGTGTCCTGCTGCGGCTCCCCACAAGAGCGGTATCACTACAATCTCCCCCTTCTAAAATATCAGATACAGTAATCCTCCAAACGGTTAGGTGGGTGACGTGTACGTCCAGACCTTCGTATCCCTTGAGCCTCTTCACCGGGTTCGGTATTTTCTAGCGGGGTTTGACTATCTGCTGGAGCGGCGTCCTCTATTTCAATAGGGGTAGCCTGAAAAGGCTTCCCTGGAGAAACCGAAGCATCTTTCGCAACATCTATTGGTGTATCTTGAGATTCCGCACTAACATTGGTTTCAACTGGGGCTAAGTGTCTTGTAGATACAGTAGTCTCTTCACCATTTTGGTAGCGAATGTGGGCATAATGCGAATTAGCTTGTAGGAGCTCTACCTCTTCCACTAAAGGATCCGTCTTGTTCATCCTACGGTGACTCTTCAGGAGAATGGGTCCAGGGTGACATAACCAGGTGGGCATGGAGGCTCCCGTAGAGGAACGACGTGAATAGTTGAAGAGTCTCTCATGAGGGGTAGCATTAGTAGCTGTGCACAGCAATGATCTAATAGAGTGAAGGGCATCAGGTAAGACAGTATGCCAGTGTTGAACCGGTAGATTGCGAGATTTCAGTGTCATTGTAACTGAATTCCATATAGTACCATTGAACCGCTCCACTTGACCATTGCCTTGAGGGTTGTAGCTTGTTGTTCTGCTGCAAGCAATCCCTTTGTTAGCCAAAAACTCCTGAAGTTCATTACTCATGAATGAGGATCCCCTGTCTGAATGGATATAGGCCGGCATACCAAAAATAGCGAATAACTGGGAAAGACAACTGATGGCAGTTGAAGCAGTCATATTTGCACAGGGGAACACAAAAGGAAACCTAGAATATTCATCTACTATGTTAAGGAAATACCTATTCTGGTTTATGCTTGGTAGAGGTCCTTTGAAATCTATATTCAGTCTCTCGAAAGGCTGGGTGGCTTTTATGAGATGAGTTTTCTCTGGCTGGTGAAAGTTTGGCTTGCACTCTGCACATACTCTGCATGATCTGATCACTTGTCGCACCTCTTCCACTGAGTAGGGCATATTCTTAGATTTAACAAAATGATACAGGCGTGTAACTCCTGGGTGACACAAGGCCTTGTGGAGCTCTGAGAGTGATTGCAAATCATGACATGCTGCTCCACAGTGGGACCTAGAGAATGCATCAGGTGAAATGTTTTCTTCACCCAGTCGATACAGAATATCAAAGTTATAACACGATAGTTCCATCCTCCAGCGTAATATCTTGTCATTCTTGATCTTACTTTTGTGCTTCTTGTCAAACTTATACATCACGGACCGTTGGTCAGTCCTTACAGTGAAATGTCTGCCTGTTAAATAATGCCTCCAGTGGCGAACTGCTTCTATGATGGCCTGGGCTTCCTTTTCTACAGCAGCATAGCACTTCTCTGATCGTTGAAAAGTTCTTGAAAAGAAAGCTACGGGACGTCCTGCCTGAGATAGGACTGCAGCAATGGCAACTTCAGATGCATCCGTTTCCACCTCGAATGGTAGGGACTCATCAATGGCCTGAACTACTGAGTTTTCAATGTCCTGTTTGAGAGTATAGAAACCAGTTTCTGCTTCCTTTGTCACAGGAAATATCGTGGTAGCACTCAGTGGGCGAACTTTACTTGAATAGTTGTAGATCCACTGTGAGTAATAAGCAAAAAGACCAAGAGTTCTTTGGAGTGACTTTTTGTCTTGGGGCATTGGAAGTTCCCGTAGAGGTCGAAGTCTTTCAGGGTCTGGGGATATTGCACCTCCTTCCACCACATAACCAAAGATGTTAAGCCTTTTAGTGGAAAAAGTGCACTTTTCTTCATTGTAACTGATATTTTTCTTCTTGGCAGCTTCCAAAAACTTATCAAGGTTTGCATCATGTTCCTCCTGGGTCTTGCCACAAATGGTAACATTATCTAAATATGCATAAGTTCCCATAAGTTGCTCTTCCTGAATGAGTGAATCTATAATTCATTAGAAACAGGCTACCCCATTGGTAACCCCAAAAGGGACTCTGGTAAACTGATAGAGGCGGTCACTAGCCTGAAACGCTGTGTATGGTTTATCTTCATTCCTTATAGGGACTTGATGATAGGCACTTCGTAGATCAATTGTGCTAAACACATAGTACTGAGCAATTTTGTTCACTGTATCATCAATTCGAAGTAGAGGGTACCCATCAAGAAGTGTAAATTTGTTGATTGTCTCAGAATAGTCGATAGCCAGCCTCCGTTTCCTATAATCATCCTTGACAACAACGACCTGTGCACGCCACGGAGAATTACTTGGTTCTATAATACCCTCCTTCAGCAGCCTCTAAGTTTCTTTCTCAATGAACATCCTATCTTCATAAGAATAGCGGCGTGACTTAGCTGATATAGGATGACAATCCGCAGTAAGATTCGCAAACAGCTTTGGTGGGTCTACCCTTAAAGTGCTAAGACCACAGACAACGAGAGGAGGCAGTTCACCTCCATATGTTAAGGTAACACTACCATGACGCTTCTGAAAGTCCTGACCAAGGATCACATCAGAGCACAGTTGTGGCAGAACAGCTAAATGTACATCTTGATAATACCTGCCATTAACTCTAAGGTTTACCTTACAAAACCCTAACGTCTGAATAGAGAGAGATGTTGATGCCATGGAAACGGTACCTGATGAGTGATGTACCGTCAAGGAGTGGCGTTTAATTACGTCAAGGTTGATGAAACTCTCTGAGCTGCCACTGTCAATCAGACCATCTACTTCTGTTCCTTTGATGAACACTTTCACAACTGCCTTTGACAGTGAATTTGGAGCAGCCGCAGAAGTCACTGTTGCTAGAGTCGCCTGGTCGGAATGCGTAGATGTTGATGTATTAGCACGACATACTTTAGCAAAGTGATCTTTCTTATGACATTGATGGCACATTGCTTCACGAGCCGGACACTTTGGACGTGGATGTCTTGAAAAACCACAAAGAAACACTTTGTGCCTGCAGCTGCTGTCACTGAAGCAGGTTCCACGGTAACTTCATTAAAAGAGTCTTGGTCGGGAGTTACAGCACTTACCACTCGAGAAGGCTGGGTAGTACTGTACACTTCAGAATTCTTCTGGGCTGAATCTAATGCTCTTGCCTGGTCAAGGGTAGTGGCTAAGTCCAGAGTTTTATTCTCCCAATAAACGCTGCCTTATTATTGGTGATTGCAGGCCACTGATAAAAGCATCCCTGATGGACTCTTCACAATACTGAGAAGCTGTCACCGCTCGGAAGTTACAGTCCTTACCTAATATTTTTAATGCTTGAAAGTATTCCTCTAAGGATTCACCAATCTGCTGGCGGCGAGTTGCAAGACGATATCGTGCAAAGATTTCATTTGTGGGCTTAATATACTGAGACTTGAGGGCATTGATAGCATCTTCATAGGTATTACACTCAGAAATAACCTCATAGATTTTAGGTGACACGAAGTTGATGAGCAGGCTTAGTTTATCTAGATTTTCCTGAGGAAAGGCTCTCAAGAAGTTTTCGAAAGTCTTAAACCAGTGCTTCCATTCCTGAGCAGCCGTTGATACACTGGGGTCAGAATCTAGCCTCTCAGGTTTCAGTAAACGCTCCATGTTGCGGTGTAGTCTAGCTCAGAATCGCCACCAGGTAGCCCAGGATATTTGTGTTCAATAAATTGTTGTGATAAAAACACAGGCCTTATTCCTAGGCTTTATTGAACACAAAATCCATGGTACATGTCTGCAACAGAAGAAAATACATCTAATGACTGCTGCTGCAGGACAGGTGATGTAAGGTGCAAATGTCCTCAGAAAAGCTATAGCTACTGGCGACATATTTAAGCTTACCATGTAATCTGCATCACGAATGTATCTGTGTAAGAAAGAGACCACACGCCATGCTGGGCCATCGCTGTACTGTTTGTTGTTATTGTAAGGGGCCCCTGAGGTGGTGCAGTATTGTGTCCTGCTGCGGCTCCCCACAAGAGCGGTATCACTACACCTATCTTTGTGAATAATGATTTATTTACAATGGAATATTCATGGCCTCAGGGGTAATTGGGGAGAGCTCCAGGTGTTGCTCTCCCGGTTTTTCCCATTATGTGTTAGGTTACAATAGCGTAAAGTTCGTTCAGTGGCTATGCGTACCATTTTGGGCTATGTGCTGTTGCATTCTTCTGATCCCTTTCCTGATGAAACCTTTAATAAGAGTGCTCTTCTTGTGCTGGTTGGTATACTGTTTCAACAGGTCTTTGTTCATTTTTAACTGCATTATACTGCAGCCCATATTTATTTGCACAGATGGCATACAGTTTGCTCTCTATATTTCTCCCCTTCCTGTGCATTCTGTATCTCGGATGTTGCGTTCTTGATCTCTTCTTTGCCATCGTGTTACGGACATAGCCTTTAGATCACTTGGTTATAGTGCTTCTTGTAACAAACGTATAAAAAATGACAAGATTATCTCGTCTAAGGGTCATCATAAACAGGGTTCACTTATTGAAGAAAAGGAATCTTTTAGGTTTCTGCTTTATTAACCGTATTAATAATCAATTAAAGTTTCTATTATGAATAATTCCATCTTTAAAACAGAACTTCTCATATCTTAATCACTATGAGCAAAACCTATATCATTAACCATAGTATCACATCATTTATAATACATTAAATATTTGCAACTTGCTCTAGACAGAGTTTCTAGCCTCCTTCACGAGGAGTCAAAATATATACTATATATATTTACAGACACAGGCATTTACAAGCCAAAAATGCCACACTGACGCAAATAACAGTTCTTACTCTGGGACCATTCTTCATTAAACCCTTTTCTAAATCAGAGTCTATAAAAGGCGTAGCACTTATACTCGATCACTTATTTCAAATTTCTGTAAGAGTTTCTACTCCGACCACTCAGACTGAGATATACCCTAGTAAAGGGTTTCCAAAATACACTGGAGACTTATGGGGAAGTGAAGAGTGACAAAGCTAAATGCTCTACGAGACTCTTCCTTGACTAGTGAAAGGTGGGAACTGACCAAAGTAAGGCTTTACCAGCCAACCTGAGTAGCTCAAATTGTCTGCCGCACTAGCAGTTTAGAATATTTAAACATAATACCTATATACAAAGCTAAACAATTTGTGGCCAGATAATATTATAAAGTCGAGTAAATCCATTTTAGCTATTAATGGAAATACTCCTTAATATAATATTAAGTGAAAAAGCCCAAAATAACCTTAATAAATATATTATTTCTTTCTTGAAATGAGCAAAGGGCATAACACACCGGCCATCTTGTTGTTAGGTGATTTTAACACTCATCATCATCTTTGGGGAGGGTCCCACTGTGATTCGTGGTGGTCAGTTGGAAACTCTTCTCATTTCTCATAATAATAATAATATTAATAATAGTTTATTTAGACATGATACAATGTTGTTATTTAGACATGATACATAGGTATAAATGAGGTGTACATGCCAAAAGCCCCTAATATGCTGTGCATTGTGGGCATTCTTAAGATAATTTTTAAACCTGCCAGTGTACCTGACCTAAAATTTAGTGATACCATCCACCCAGTGTCATCATTCAGAAACCTTACAGTGTTGCCGTAGCAAATAACTAGTAACAAATCGGTACTTATCGCGATGGAGTGACGTATATAGTTTGTGGTAATACACTAAACCTGTAGTTAGCAGCGGTAGCAATATACACAACGAAAATCAAATATTCCTCCAGTAATCTTCATCTTCAGAAGCCACGGCTGCTCCAACACGCAAGTTATAATTTTTGTATCAAACTGAACACATATTACTGTTAATTATTCTTCCAGTAGTCCTTTTCATGTGCTACTCCAAAATCACCGACTGGATACATCCAAAATAATGTGATCCACTAATCCGGATTCGTCAAGAACAAGTGAACCAACGAGCAGCACGGCTGCTCCATCACGCAAGCTATATTTTTTTGTATCAAACTGAGCACATATTACTCTGTTAAATACTCTCCCAGTAGTCCTTTTCATGTGCTAGTCCAAAATCACCGACTGGATACGCCCAAATAAGTGATCCACTAATCCGGATTCGCCGGATTCGTCAAGAAAAAATGAACGAACGGCCGGATTCAAACGGATTCGTTGAAAACAAGATCTCCTCTGACCGGATTCATAGGATGACGGGGTTTACACTCCCTTATTAAACACCCAAACAGAACTACAACAAATAGATACAATACAAATAGACAGATCTACCTTAAGGTGGTTATTAGTTAAAATATACAGTGAGCATAAACCGGATTCGTCCAAGAAATAAGTGAACAAAAGACCGGATTCAAACGGATTCGTTGGAAACTGTTAAAAACAACTAAATACTTCGAGAAATTATAGACTAGCTAGCTAGGAGAGTGGTCAAGTGTTGTAAGATGACCACCACCATGAAGATCTGTGTAGTCTGTAGAAAGGGTAAGGGACGAAAACAGGCTTGGATTGCTTGCAATCTCAGTGGTCAATGGTCCCATGGTATATGCAGGGATTTTCAACCAGTGACCACCCTTGACATAAACTCAGAGAGATGTTTTTAGGTCTGTCCAAACGAGATACACCTGTATGAGGGAATTGCATCTATATTAAAAGACAAGAACATCTATATTAAAAGACATGTCAACATGGTATGACAGCTGGGAATATAAGATGGGTGGTTTGGAAGGGGCTGTCTTGAACGACAGAGCTAATGAGGGTGCTAGTGTTGTCCTGGAGGATAGTTCTCCTGAGGGTGCTAGTGTTGTACTGGAGGACAGTGCTCCTGAGGGAGCTAGTGTTGTCCTAGAAAACAGTGCTCCTGAGGGTGCTAGTGTTGTCCTGGAGGATAGTTCTCCTGAGGGTGCTAGTGTTGTCCTGGAGGACAGTGCTCCTGAGGGTGCTAGTGTTGTCCTAGAAGACAGTGCTCCTGAGGGTGCTAGTGTTGGAGATGAAACAAAAGGGGATGTTAGCACTAGTGCTGAAGATAGAAATGAGACAGGAAAACACGCACCAATAGGGAACACAGTCACAAAAAAAAATCAAAGCAAACACAAACCAGGCCTAAGCAAATATTATGCATTTGGTATCTGCAGGCATGGAATTTCTGGGAAAACAGATGGGACATGCAACTTTGACCACCCCAGAAAATGCCGTGCCCATATGACAACAGGAAAATGCAACCTCCCTTTCTGTAAGCTTTTCCACCCTGAAATGTGTCACTCATCAGTTCAGGAAAGACAGTGCTATAACCTATATTGCCAGGCACACCACCTAAAGGGTACAAGACGACACAGAACATCCAGACCATGGGAAAACCTGGGTAGCCAAAGCCACTCCAGAGAGAGAGAGGTTTTTTAGCGCAAGGAAGGAAAAAAAGCTGGCAGGAAATAACAGAAATCGTACACCAACTGCAATCATTTCTGGAGTGGAACCACAGTCAATGGCCTCCACTCCAGAACAACAGATATTAGTGCCAGGAAAAAAAGACCCCCCCCCATACCACCAATTCCACCAATCCAACGACATTCATATTTGCAAACATACAGGGTCTAAAGCCAGCAACAAACAACAAGATACCTTACATCCGTGGACTGCTTACAGAGTCAAATGCAATGTTTGCGGCTTTCACAGAGACCCACATAAAGGATCACTTGCACAATGAAATATGGATCCCTGGCTACAACCTATACAGCTGTGACAGAGTGAACAGGCAAAAGGGAAGGGAAGGGGGGTTGGCCTGTATATCACAGAATCACTTATATGCTCAGAACTACTAGATGCCTCAAATGATGTAGTTGAAGTTTTAGCAGTAAAGATCGAGAATCAAAACCTGGTCATCGTGGTTGTAAACAAGCCTCCGGATGCAACGTCCCAACAATTCCAGGAACAGCTTCTGAAAATTGACCAATGTCTGGAAAACCTTCCAGGTAGCTCCTGCCCCCAACATCTTGCTCCTGGGGGACTTCAACCTAAGGCACCTAAAATGGAGGAATATTGCAAATAATGTGGTAGCAGAGATAACACCAGGAGGCAGCTCAGATGAAAACTCGCACACACACGAGCTTTTAAATCTCTGCATAAAATTCACCTTAAACCAGCAAATAATAGAGCCTACAAGATTGGAGAATACACTGGACCTCATCTTCACTAACAATGATGATCTGATACGAAATGTCACCATATCAAAAACGATATACTCAGATCACAACATAATAGAGGTCCAGACATGCATGAGGGGGGCCCCAGATCGACAGAATGTGATCAGTCGCGAGGGAGCCTTCTCCAATTTCAACTTCAATAACAAAAACATAAGGTGGGACCAAGTAAAGCAAATCCTAAATGATATAAACTGGGAAGATAGTCTAAGCATCACGGATCCTAACCTATGTCTAGAACAAATTAACTCGGTGGCACTTGAGGTTTGCTCAAGGCAAATTCCCTTAAGGAAAAGGAGGAGAAGATGTAAACTAGAAAGAGAGAGGCGCTCCCTATACAGGCGAAGGCAAAGAATAACAGAGCGGCTAAAAGAGGTCAATATATCTGAAATACGTAGGGAGGCACTGGTCAGAGAAATAGCAAACATCAAATTAAAACTAAAGGAATCTTACAGGAATCAAGAAACGCGGGAAGAACTAAAAGCCATAAATGAAATTGAAAGAAACAAAAAGTATTTCTTTTCTTATGCCAAAACAAAGTCGAGAACAACATCCAGTATTGGGCCCCTACTAAAACGAGATGGGTCTTACACAGATGACAGCAAGGAAACGAGTGAGTTACTAAAGTCCCAGTATGACTCAGTTTTTAGTGATCCGCTAACCAGACTAAAAGTTGAAGACCTAAATGAATTTTTTATGAGAGTGCCACAGAACCTGGTAGACGCAAGCCTATCTGACATTACCCTGACGCCACATGACTTTGAAAAGACGATAAATGTCAAGCCCGTGCAATCCGCTCCAGGCCCCGACTCATGGAACTCAGTGTTCATCAAGAACTGCAAGAAGCCCCTATCACGTGCTTTTAACATCCTATGGAGAGGGAGCTTGGACACTGGGGTCGTCCCGCAGTTACTAAAAACAACAGACATAGCCCCACTCCACAAAGGCGGCAGTAAAGCAATGGCAAAGAACTACAGACCAATAGCACTAACGTCCCATATCATAAAAATCTTTGAAAGGGTTCTAAGAAGCAAGAGCGCCACTCATCTAGATAACCATCAATTACACAACCCAGGGCAGCATGGGTTTAGAGTAGTCGCTCCTGTCTGTCCCAACTACTGGACCACTATGACAAGGTCCTGGATGCTCTAGAGGACAAACAGAATGCAGATGTTATATACACAGACTTTGCAAAAGCCTTTGATAAGTGTGACCAAGGTGTGATAGCACACAAAATGCGTGATAAAGGAATAACAGGAAAAGTTGGTAGATGGAGCTATAATTTAATAACAAGTAGAACACAAAGAGTAGTAGTCTACAGAGTAAAGTCTGAGGCAGCTAATGTGAAAAGCTCTGTTCCACAAGGCACAGTACTCGCTCCCATCCTGTTCCTCATCCTCATATCGGACATAGACAGGGATATAAGCCACAGTGCGTGTCTTCCTTTGCAGATGACACCCGAATCTGTATGACAGTGTCCACTGTTGAAGACACTGCAAGACTCCAAGCAGACATAAACCAAATCTTTAAATGGGCTGCAGAAAACAATATGAAGTTCAATGATGAGAAATTTCAATTACTCAGATACGGAAAACGTGAGGAAATTAAAATCTCATCGGAGTACAAAACTAATTCAAACCACACAATAGAGCGAAAAACTAATGTCAAAGACCTGGGAGTGATCATGTCAGAGGATCTCACCTTCAAGGACCATAACACCGTAGCAATCGCATCTGCTAAAAAAATGACAATGAGAACCTTCAAAACCAGGGATGCAAAGGCTATGTTGACACTTTACAAATCGCTTGTTCTATCTAGGCTGGAATATTGCTGCACACTAACTGCACCTTTCAAGGCAGGTGAAATTGCTGACCTTGAAAATGTGCAGAGAACCTTCACGGCACGCATAACTGCGATAAACCACCTCAATTACTGGGAACGCTTGAAGTTTCTAAACCTGTACTCCCTAGAACGCAGGCGGGAGAGATACATTGTTATATACACGTGGAAAATTCTCGAGGGATTAGTACCAAACTTGCACACGAAAATCACTCCCTACGAAAGGATATAGGAAAGTATTGGTTTGGAAATAGGGTGGTTTATGAGTGGAATAGTAGGGTAATTGAAGCTAGGACCTTGGGTAGTTTCAAATTTAGGTTGGATAAATTCATGAGTGAGAGGGGTTGGATTTGAGTGGGAATTGCACATGAAGTAAATAGAATTATCAAAGCTTATTTCTTGGGCAGCATTGAAAATTAGGTAGAGCAAATATTCTGTTAGTGGAATGGATTGTGAAGGACCTGCCTAGTATGGGCCAACAGGCCTGCTGCAGTGCTCCTCCTTTCTTATGTTCTTATGAAAGCAAAAGACTCGGCAGGCGATGTAACATCTCCCCAATGAAAAGCAGGGGTGCCACTAGCACGTTGAGGGACAACACACTAAGTGTCAGGGGCCCAAGATTGTTCAACTGCCTCCCAGCATACATAAGGGGGATTACCAACAAACCCCTGGCTGTCTTTAACCAGGCACTGGACAGGCACCTAAAGTCGGTACCTGACCCGCCGGGCTGTGGTTCGTACGTTGGACTGCGTGCGGCCAGCAGTAACAGCCTGGTTGATCAGGCTCTGGTCCAACATGAGGCCTGGTCACAGACCGGGCCGCGGGCGTTGACCCCTGGAATTCTCTCCAGGTAAACTCCAGGTATAATAGACTACATGGTAAAAATTCTGGTTGATAATTTATAAAATAAGTATAATTGTGTATCTAAGTTGTAAAATTTGGATATAAGTTGAACATAATAATCTATTAATTGTAGCAATGCAATTAATTGAGTGAGATAACAATTTAAAACAATTAGTTGCATTGCAATTACAGTTTTTGTGGTCATTATAATGTAAATGTTATAGTAACAGTTAGCTCAGTATGTATTATTCATAACAGGTTTTTACATTTAAGTGATTAATCAGGTTTATACATTTAAGTGATTAATCAACTTTGTTGGGAATGTTTGATATTGTGCACATAGGTTTGGGTGAGAAGGTGGTTTTTTAGCATCGTTTTGAATTGGGGTACAGGCAGGGTTTCTTTTATATGCATTGAGTTTTTGCATAGTGTTAGATGGACTTGGGGAACATCGAGGAGTGCTCTGTGTCTAGTGTTATGGTCATCATTTACGTGTTTTAAATACGGGTTCTCCCACCCACTTTGAATTGCATTCAGTCTCTTGCATCGATCTTTCTATCTTTTCCTCGTTAATTGCCCTTGATTACGCTTGGTCTGTTCTCCTGGATTTGCACGACAGAGATCACTTTCTTATTATTCTTACTTCTACTACGTATTCCCGAGACCCCTCGGAGCCAATGTTATCAATTTGGATGCGCAAATTGGGACTTATACTGTCATCTTACCATTTCTTGTGGGGACCTTTCTTCGTCCTCTATTGATGAGCTTGGGCTCCAGTTTTCAACTCTAGTTTTGACTGCACTGTCACATTCTATTCCTCCTCAGAGATGTGGCATGCCTTGGTGGTCTCCTGCGTGTGCCTGTGCAGTGCATTTGAAACGTGCTGCATGGGGCCGTTATCGATATAATCGGACTGCAGGTCATCTTTTGATTTTAAGCGGGCAAGGGCAGTCGCTCACAGCATCATACACAATGCTAAACGCACTTGTTGGCAAGACTACTTTTCTACTGTTACCTCGACTTTTCCTATGTGTGTGGTTTGGAAGAAGGTACGGAAGTTGTGTGGCAGTACGCTCCAGATCCAGCTAATGTTTTTCGGGTTGCTGGTGTTAGTGTTGCTGAACCTCTTGAAGTTGTCATGGAAATTGGGAACTATTTTGTCCGTGTCTCCCAAGGGCTTCATCTCTGTTCCTTGTTTCTTGCTTCTAAGTCTGCCAGGGAGCAATCACTCTTAGATTTATCTTCTAATGGGATAGAGCCGTATAATGTACCTTTTACTCTCTTAGAGCTAGATTCCACGCTTTCCGCTTGCCAGTCATTGGCAGCTGGGCCTCATAATATTCATATCTGTATGCTACAACATATGCATTCTACAGCCTTTACAGCCCTTTTACATCTTTTCAATCTTGTTTGGATGCGAGGGGTTCTCCCTTAACAATGGAAATCTGCTATTGTACTACCGTTTCACAAACCAGGCACTACGGGGCTTGATACCTCACGCTATCGCCCCATTGCTCTGACCAGTGTTGTCTGCAAAGTGATGGAATGATTGGTGAATAGACGTCTGATATGGTATTCAGAGACTCACAATAGTCTTTCTTCTCCCTAATATGGCTTTGCCGCTCGACTTTGGACCCCTTGCTCCACTTAGATACGTATGTGCGAAATGCCTTTGCTAATAAACACTCCATCCTAGGAGTCTTTTTTGATCTTAAGAAGGCATATGACACCACTTGGAGGTATAACATCTTAGCTCAGACCCAGTCCTTAGGCCTCTGCGGTAATCTAGTGACCTTCCTTGCGGCTTTCTTATAATAATAATAATAATAGTTTATTTGGACATGATACAAAGAATTACAATGGGTTATGAGATTACATGAGGTGTACATGCCAAAAGCCCCTAATATGCAGAACATTGTGGGCAGACTTAAAATTAACTTAAAACTAAATGGTAAGAATTATAGTAAATAGTTTACAATATAAGTATAGTTGAGTATTTAAGCTATGAAATTTGAACATAGTTTGAACATGACATTTTTGAAACATAATAGTTTTATAATTTTGGATCATTTACAGTTTTATATGTCTTCATAATAAAATTATTAAATCAGATTAAACAAATTAAATCAATAATTTGTGTTGCAATAACAGTTTATATGGTCATTAGATGAGTTACAAGGAGCACAAGGGTACATGAGGATGGATTTCTTTATATTAGGTTTTATTAATTATAACAGGTTTATACATTACAAGATATAACATGGCATATACATTATGAGGTATAAGTTTCAACATTTGTACTAGATTATGTTCGATAAACTATTTTTCTTTAAGAAATTTTGTAGGGGTTTTGAGGCTAGGGAGTAACACAGTGGATAATGTTATTTTGAGGCAGTGTAAAGTTATTTAATAACTTTAGGTAATGTAAAGTAGTGGGTATTTAGTTTTGGGCGAGTAGGTGTTTTTTAGCAGAGTTTTGAATTGATGTACAGACCGGGTTTCTTTGGTAATCATAGGTAATAAATTACAAATTTTTGGGCCTTTGATGTGCATTGCGTTTTGCATAGTGTGAGGTGGGCGCGGGAACATCGAATAGTGATCTGTGCCTTGTGTTATGTTCATGTGTCCTGTTAAGGTTGGTTAGGAGAATTTTGAGTTGTGGGTTAATATTTAAGTTTAGTGTTTTATGTATGTAATAGGCACTGTAAAAAGTATGGATGTCTTGTATGGTGAGTAAGTTCAGACTTTTGAATATTGGAGGAGTTTGTTGTCTAGAGTGGGAATTTGTTATCATTCGGACTGCAGCCTTTTGTTGTGTTATTAATGGTTTGAGGTGATTTATTGTTGTTGAGCCCCATGCACAGATTCCATAGGTGAGATAGGGGTAAATGAGTGAGTGATAAAGGGAAAGGAGAGCTGGTTGTGGAACATAGTGCCTATCTTGGATAGTATTCCCACGGTCTTGGAGACTTTCTTGGAAATTTGTTGTATATGTGTCTGAAATTTGAGGCCACTGTTAAGGTGGATTCCTAAGAATTTTCCCTCTGTGAGTTTTGTGACAAGTGATCCGTTTATCATTATGTTAAGTGGAACATTTGTAGCTCTGTTCCCAAACTGAATAAAATAGGTTTTGTCAACATTGAGGGTAAGCTTGTTAGTCATCATCCAGTTAGATATTTTCTGTAATTCAGCATTTACAGTGTTGTAATAATATTGGTAGAATTACGACAATATGTTATGTAAAGGACACAAATGCAACTAATGTGACATTTTATTGTGGCAACGTTTCGCTCTCCAGGAGCTTTTTCAAGCCGTTACAAGCGATATATGGACACAGATGGTATATATATACTTCCAAGTGAGGTGTAATACTAGTAGTAGTAGAAGTAGTAGTAATATAAGTCGTAGTAGTAGTAGTAATACAATAAGGTAGAACAATCAATTTTGCACATGAGTAAAAGGTGATAAAACAATTACATGGGTAGTATAAAATAGGTTAGACAAATATTTCTTCTGGAGGTTGGAATAGAGAAGGCCTGTAGGAGTGTTCCGCATCTACGATGTGCTTGTGTTGAATTAGCAGGAAAGACTATGTGATGGTAGGGTTCACTGTTTTCAGGAGGATTCTTGCTAAGACTTCAGAGATGGTGAAGCTGCCTTTGTTTTGTTTAATTGTGTTAGAAACAGCGATAAGTGCTGATTCAAGGCATTGCGTCTACGGAAATTAGTTTCTTTGATTACTAGTCGGGCGCTTTGAATTTCATGAGATGATTTTTGGGAATTTCGGTGTTGTACGCAGGCGTTGTTCAGGTTATCGTTCCTACATGCATTAATGTGTTCATTGAGGCGTGTTTCGAGGTTTCTTGCTGTTTCTCCTACATAAATTCTGTCACAGCCTCCACAGGGTATAGTGTAGACCCCTGCGTTTACTGGTTCAAGGTGCTTGGTTTTTGTCCTGGTTAGATCCTTTATTGAAGTTCTGGAAGCGATGGCGACTCTAGTGTTAACTTGTGCAAATACTTTAGAAATGTTGGATGCAACCTGGCTGTTGGGAAGAATTATAACTTTGTTTGGAGTGGTGTTGACGCGTGGAGAATTAACGATCTGAAGAGCTCTTTTCTTGCAATCTTTGATGAAAAAGGAAGGAAAATGTAAATCAGTGAAGGTTTGGTGAATGTATGTAACATTCCTCGTCAAGAAACTCAGGACTACAAATTCGGTAAGCTCTTAGGAAAAATCCGATGATGATACCTCTTTGGTCTTAGTATCTTGACTGGAATAGAAGGTGTGAGATCATTTTTATTTGTAGGTTTTCGGTAAACTTGAAATCTTAGGTTGTTATCTACTTTGTGGATGAGGACGTCTAGAAAGGCTAGCTTGTCATTGGACTCTTCTTCTAGTGTAAACGGGATCGCCGGTTCAACTGCGTTGAGCCTTGCCTGAAGATTCCGTACATCAAAACGTTTGGGAGTTATTACGAGGACGTCGTCTACGTAACGTAACCAAGTGACGCTTGAGGGGATGATGTTGGCGAAGTGTTCAGCCTCTAGGTGTTCCATGTACAAGTTAGCTAAGACGGCACTGATGGGGACCCCATTCCCATGCCGTATGTTTGTTTGTAGAGCCTGTTATTGAAAGAAACACAGTTGAAATTAACACAGAGTTCAATAAGGTCAACAAAATTCCGGGAGGTAGAGGAAGGGTAAGGTCCTGATTGACTTTACGTCGTAGAACCTCGATGGCTTGTGTGGTAGGTACTTAAGTGAAGAGGGAAGTCACGTCCAAACTGCTTAGTTTCTTGTTTCAGATGGAGAGATTTCGGATGCGGTTGAGAAGGTCGCCTGAATGTATAAGATGAGCGGGGCTGATGGTCCCCAGAAGGCAAGAAAGATGTTTGGCAAGAACTCCGGCTAGTTTGTGTGGTGCACTGCCTATACCTGATGTGATTGGTCTAAGAGGAATATTATGCTTATGGGTCTGGGGTAGGCCATACATGTGTGCTGGTTTAGGGTTGCTGGGTATCAAGTACAGAAGTTTCTTTCCTTCACTGGTGTGTTTCAGTATTTGTTTCCCACTGTATTTGTATTTGTTTCCACTGTTGTGTGTTGATGGGTTCGTATGGGGATTGGTCATTCAAAAGGTCCATCATTTTGGTGTTGTATTCACTGGTGTTGAGTATGACGACTCCACCTCCTTTGTCGGCGGTGGTGACGATAATATTTGGGTCATTAGCAAGGCCCTTCAGAGCATTGATATAACGCCTGGGAAGATTAGTAGAAGTAGGTTCACATAAAGCTGCGGTGAGAATGCCCTGTATATAACCCTTCTGGAAGTTGCTGTCACTGTGTCTGTGGTTTCTGGTGACTAGATTCAGTTGATAGTTTGGGTCTCAAATTTACCACTAACATACGAAAACCAAACTATCAACTGAATTTAGTCACCAGAAAACACAGACACAGTGACAGCAACTTCCAGAAGGGTTGAAAAAGCTCCTGGAGAGCGAAACGTCGCCACAATAAAATGTCACATTAGTTGCATTTGTGTCCTTTTACTTAACACATTTACAGTGATGACTAGTATGACTGGGCAAGGGTGAGAGAAGACGTATGTAGTGTCATCTGCAAATAGTATGGGTTTGAGTAGTTGAGATGCATTTGGTAGGTCGTTTATGTAAATGAGAAAAAAAGTGGGCCAAGAACACTTTCCTGTGGGACACCAACTGTAATTGTTTGTGTTGTCAGGGGAACGCCTTCCACCTGAACAAATAATAATGGAAAAAATAATAAAAACAAATAAAGACTCTTGGATATGAAATAAACTAAGAATTTTAAGTTTTTATTAAAATATATAAAAATAGGCCTTGTGGTTCTGGCAGGATGGAAGAGAATATAAGCCCAGGTTGAGTCTCTGATGTAGACGAGATGCTGGATGGTTATCCTGGTTAAGAATTCTCGATGCCACTTGGTCGAGGTACGAAGATTTTGAAGCGGAAGAGTAGACAAAAACCAAGTCAGAGAGACGTACATCTAGCTCCTTCAAAATCTTACGTACCTCGACCAAGTGGCATACGAGAATTCTTAACTACCCAGGATAACCATCCAACATCTCGTCTACATCAGAGACTCAACCTGGGCTTATATTCTCCTACTCTCCATCCTGCCAGAACCACAAAGGCCTATTTTTTGTATATATTTTATTAAAAACTTAAAATTCTTAGTTTATTTCATATCCAAGAGTCTTTATTTGTTTTTATTATTTTTTCCATTATTATTTGTTCAGGTGGAAGGCGTTCCCCTGACAATGGCGACCTTGCCAGGATACGACTCTTGAGGCTACATCTTCCTGATGGTTCTACTGAGTATAACATTTAAGAATGAAAAGGGTGAGTTCGTATCTTTGAGGTGTCAAGTCATTACTGGTAGTCTTTGACTTACAGTTGTTTGGTTCTTGGGTTGGGTTTAGAAGTTTACTCATTATTGTTGGACCTGAGGAACTTCCATAATAACCCCTCCTGGGTGAACCGTGTTTTTTTATCTTTGTGAAGGTTTGAGCCCACTAGATTTACTTCCAAGTTGAAAATATTATTTCATTTTCTTCTTTGGGAAGTTTTAGGAAGTGTGCGGACGAGGTCCTCTTTTGAAACAGTCGTTTCAGTTGTTAATTTAAGATCGACTGGGTTTTGGGTTTTTATTATATTTTCTTTCTATGGATTCATTAGATTTCGGTTAAGGGCTGGGAAAAAACATGGGATTTACAGGCCAGTCTCTTGATAGTTATATTACTGCCAAAATGGCTATAGAAGAGAAAAAGGAACAGGAAA
>WNWK01033459.1:0-21143 GCA_009830355.1 Cherax destructor | reverse complement strand
GTTCCTTACTTGAGTCCGAGTTTGAACAGAGTTGACCGTGCTAGCCGAGTCTCTCTTCTGTTAAAACTTCTTCCTTGCAAATATATTCTATTCTTCCTCAGAAGTCAAGAGTGCATGAATACACATCGATTGATCGATCAAATTTTGCAATTGTAATATATATAATCCATTATATCTAGATCCATTAAATTTCTTAAGTACCATTAACTCAAGAAGTGTGAGAGTAAGATTAATCTTGATCTGTTCCAAGTTATAATGCAGTTTGCTATTGTATAGATTCACCCAGTACCACCCGTCTGTTCAGCCTATAGAGTTGCATAGTATGCCGAGACGTCATACGACAACATGGCCGAGCTGTCGTGTCAGTATCATATACACTTGTGTAGTGTATCACATTCATCCCACTTATACAGTGGTCCTTTGCGTGTGACGTCACGATACCCGACGTCAGAGGTCAGCGCATGTGCATAGCTCAGATAGGCGTACCTCTCACTAAAGGCCAGACCTATAACTGGACAAAAGACGTGGTTGGACTCTCTCCTACTCATACCGAAATATACCGTAACCATCCTAAAAGAGTGTCTATGTCTCCCTAAATATCTCTCCAAGACCCACACGACACTCTGGGAGAGTCAAGGATGGGTGTGGGAGTTTTGTGGGAGAGAAAGGTATAGGTGTGGGAGTGTTCTGGGAGAGTACAGGATGGATGTGGGAGTTCTTTGGGAGAGTACAGGATGGGTGTCGTAGAGTTCAGTTAGAGTACACGATGGGTGTGGGAGTGCTCTGGAAGAGCCAAAAACGATGATACTGATGACAGGATTGGTGTGGGAGTGCTATGGGAGAGTACAGGATGGATATGGGAGAGTAAAGGATGAGTATGGTAGAGTTCTGGGAGAGTACAGAATGAGTGTGGGAGTGCTCTGGCAGAGTGCAGGATGGGTGTGGAAGTGTTCTGGGAGAGTAGTGAATGGGATTGGAGTGTTCTTGGAGAGTACAGGATAGGTGTGGGAGAGAACAGGATGGGTGTAAAAGTGTTCTGGGAGAGTACAAGATGGGTATTGGACTGCTCTGGGAGTGCATAGGATGGGGTTGGGAGTGCGATGGGAAAGTACAGAATGGGTGCGGTAGTGCTCTGGGAGAGTACAGGGATGGGTGTGGAAGTGTCTTTGAGAGTACAGGTTTGTTGTGGGAGTTTTTTGGGAGAGTACAGGATGGGAGTGATAGTGCTCAGGCATAGTACAGGATGGGTGTGGAAGTATCTGGGAGAGTACAGGATGGGTGTGGGAGTTCTCTGGGAGTGTACAGGAACTATGTTGGAGAGTAAAGATTGAGTGTGGGAGAGTTTTGGAAGAGTACAGGATTGGTTTAGGAGTGCTCTGGGAGAGTTCTGGATGGATGTGGGAGAGTAAATAATGAGTGTGGGAGTGTTCCAGGAGACGACAGAATGAATGTGGGAGTTCTCTGGGGAGAGTATAGGATGGGTGTGGGAGTGCTCTGGGAGAGTGCAGGATACGTGTGGGAGTGTTCTGGGAGAGAACAGGATCAGTGCAGGAGAGTTCTGGGAGAATACAGAATGGATGTGGGAGTTCTCTGGGAGAGTGTAGGATGGGTGTGGGAGTATTCTGGGAGAGTGCAGGATGGGTGGGGGAGTGTTCTGGGAGAGAACAGGATGGGTGTGTAAGTGTTCTGGGAGAGTACAGAATGTGTGTGGGAGTGCTCTAGGAGGGTGCAGGATGGGTGTGGGATTGCTCTGGTAGAGAGCAGAATGTGTGTGCGAGTGTTCTGGGAGAGTACAGGATGGGTGTGGGAGTGTTCTGGGAGAGTACAAGATGGATGTGGGAGTTCCTTGGGAGAGTACAGGTTGATTGTTGTAGAGTTCAGGTAGAGTATAGGATGGGTGTGGGAGTGTTCTGGGAGAGTACAGGATGGGTTTGGGAGTGCTTTGGAAGAGTACAGGATTGGTGTGGGAGTGCTCTGGGAGAGAATTAGATTTGTGTGGGAGTGTCTTTGAAAGTACAGAATGGGAATGGGAGTGTTCTGGGAGAGTCGAAGACGGATGTGGGAGTGTTCTGGGAGAGTACAGGATGGGTGCGGGAGATATCTGTGAGAGTATAGGATTGGTGTGGGAGTGCTCTGGGAGAGTACAGGAACGATGTGGGAGAGTAAAGGTTGAGTGTGGGAGTGTTTTGGGAGAGTACAGGATTGGTTTAGGAGTGTTCTGGGAGAGTTCTGGATGGATGTGGGAGAGTAAATAATGAGTTTGGGAGTGTTCCAGGAGACTACAGAATGGATGTGGGAGTTCTCTGGGAGAGTATAGGATGGGTATGGGAGTGCTCTGGGAGAGAACAGGATCTGTGTGGGAGTGTTCTGGGAGAGTACAGGATTTTTGTGGGAGTAGTCTGGGAGAGTACAGGATGTTTGTTATAGAGTTCAGATAGAGTACAGGATGAGTGTGGGAGTGTTTTGGGAGAGTACAGGATGGGTGTTTCAGTGTTCTGGGAGAGTACAGAATAGGATTGGCAGTTCTATGGGAGAGTACAGGATGTTTGTTATAGAGTTCAGATAGAGTACAGGATGAGTGTGGGAGTGTTTTGGGAGAGTACAGGATGGGTGTTTCAGTGTTCTGGGAGAGTACAGAATAGGATTGGCAGTTCTATGGGAGAGTACATAATGAGTGTGAGAGTGCTTTGGGAGAGTACAGGATTGATATAAGAGTGCTCTGGGAGAGTGCAGGATTGGTATGGGAGTGTTCTGGGAGAGTACAATATGGGTGTCCATTATCTTAGCTACTTCCCTCCATCTTAGCTACTTTTCTAGATCATCTTTGCTACTTTCCTCCATAATCTTTGGTCCCTTCCTCCATCATCTTTGCTACTTCCCTCCATCTTGGTTAATTCCTTCTATCATCCTATATACTTCCCTCCATCATCTTAGCAACTTTCCTCCATCTTAGCAACCTCCTCTATCATAGCTACTTCCCACTATTATTTTAAGTACTTCCTTCCATCATATCTACTTCCCACCATCATCTTAAGAACTTCCTTCCATCATAGCTACTTTCCTCCTTCATGTTAACTAGTGGATTACGTTATCATATTTACAAAAATACCTTTTATTCAGTCCATTTTAACTTTTTCCCTCCCTCATCTTAGCTATTTAACTCCATTATCTTAGCTACTTCCTTCTATTCTAGCTACTTCCCTCCATCTTAGATACTTCTCATAACTACCCTTAGCTATTTCCCTTCATCCTAACTACTTCCCTTCATCTTTTCTACTTCTCTCAATCTTACCAACTTCCCTCCATCATCTTAACTACTTCCCTTCATCACCATTGCTACTTCTCTCTATTATCTTAGTTTCTTCCCTTCATCTTAACTACTTCCCTTCATCTTTTATACTTCCCTCAATCTTACCTACTTCCTTCCATCATCTTACCTACTTCCCTCCGTCTTAGCTACTTCCCTCCATTATCTTAGCTACTTCCTTTTATCATCATAGCTACTTCTCTCCATTTTAGCCACTACCCTTCATCTTATCTACTACCCTCCGTCTTTGCTACTTCCCTCCGTTATCTCAGCTACTTTCCTTCACCATAGCTACTTCCCTCCTCCTAGACACATCCCTTTATCTTAACTACTTCCCATCATCTTTTCTACTTCCCTCAACCTTAGCTGCTTCCCTTCACTATCTTAGCTACTTCCCTCCATCTTAGATACTTCCTTTCATCATCTTACCTACTTCCCACAATCTTAGCTACTTCCCTCCATCATCTTACCTACTTCCCACAACCTTAGCTACTTCCTTCCATCATCTTACCTACTTCCCACAATCTTAGCTACTTACTTCCATCATCTTACCTAAATCCCATAATCTTAGCTACTTCCTTCCATCTTCGTACCTACTTCCCTCAATCTCAGCTACTTCCTTCTATCATTTTACATACTTTCCTCAATCTTATCTACTTCCTTGCATCATCTTACCTACTTCCCACAATCTTAGCTACTTCCTTCCATCATTTTACATACTTCCCTCAATATTAGCTACTTCCTTCCATCATTTTACCTACTTCCCTCAATCTTAACTACTTCCGTTCTTCATCACATTATTATTATTATTATTATTATTATTATTATTATTTTTATTATTTTATTATTATTATTATTATTATTATTATTATTATTATAATCATGGGGACGCGCTAAACCCGTAGGATTACACAGCGCGCCTCTGGAGAGACAGTGATGGAGTGAATGAAGTTGAAAGTTTTTCTTTTTCAGGCCACCCTACCTTGGTGGCCACCCTACCTTGGTGGCCACCCTACCTTGGTGGCCACTCCTACCTGTGTTAATAAGTAATATTATAATAATAATAAATAATAATAATAATAATAATAATAATAATAATAATAATAATAATAATAATAATAATAATAGTAATAATAATAATAATAATAATAATAGTAATAATAATAATAATAATAATAATAATAATAATAATAATAAGATATTCACACACACACACACAATATATATATATATATATATATATATATATATATATATATATATATATATATATATATATATATATATATATAAACCACTGTGAAAGAATACCGAAATTTTGAATTAAATTTCGCTATTCTTTCACAATGGTTGTTTTACATATTGTGATATCACCGAAAAACAAAAACTTTCATCATCATTCACTCCATCACTGTCTTGCCAGAGGGGTGTTTTACACTACAGTTATAAAACAGCAACATTAACACCTCTCCTTCAGAGTGCAGACACTGTACTTAACATATCCAGGACTAAAGTCCGGCCTGCCGGTATCCCTGAATCCCTTCATAAATGTTACTTATTATTAATACATCGGCCGTTTCCCACCAAAGTAGGGTGGCCTGAAAAAGAAAAACATTCACCATCATTCACTCCATCACTGTCTCTCCAGAGGCGCGCTTACACTACAGTTATAAAATTGCAACATTAACCCCTCCTTTAAAGTGCAGACATTGTACTTCCTTGACATTGTACTTCCTTAACTCAAGTCTGACCTGCCGGTTTTCCTGAATCCCTTCATAAATATGACACTGCTCACCCTCCAACAGCACCTCAAGTCCTAAACACACAAAACCTCCTTTATCCCCTCCCTCCAACCTTTCCTAGGCTGATCCCTACCCCGCCTTAACTCCACTACAGATCTATAATATATCGACGTCATTCTATTTTGTTCCAACCTTTCTACATGTCCGAACCACCTCAACAATCCCTCCTCAGCCTTCTGGATAATAGTTTTGGTAATCCTTCACCTCCTAGTTTCCAAACTACGTATTCTCTGAATTATCTTCACACCACACATTGCCCTCAGACACGACTTCTCCACTGCCTCCAGCCTTCTCCTTGTTGCAACATTCACCACTCATGCTTCACACCCATATAAGTGCGTTTGTATAACTATACTCTCATACATTTCCCTCTTTGCTTCCAAAGACAAAGTTCTTTGTTTCCAAAGACTCCTCAGTGTATCACTCATCTTTTTCCCCTAATCAATTCTATGATTCACCTCATCCTTCATAGACCCATCTGCTGACACTTCCACTCCTTAATATCTGCGTACATTCAACTCCTCAATACTTTCTCCTTCTAATCTGAAATCCCATATTTCGCTACCTATTTTTTTGTTATCCTCATCAATTTACTCCTTCCTATATTCACTTTTAATTTTCTTCTTTTCCATACCCTACCAAACTCATCCACCAACCTCTGACACTTCCCTTCACAATTTCCAAAAAGCACAATGTCATCAGCAATGAGCACCTGCGACATCTCCCACAGGGAGGAGTAGGACTCTATGTAAAGGATACTTTCTGTTGCACAGAAGTGGTGAACTCCATGCATGATATAGTAGAAATCCTAGGCATTGAAGTTGATAATAGGAATTTGGTAATTATCCTAGTATACAAACCACCATCATCAACTGCAGAGGAATTCACAGATCAGTTAAGGAAGGTAGATAGCTATTTGGATATGCTAGAAAAGTGTTATAGCAGAAATATCTCCGGGAAGCACTCTGGCTCAACAGGCATATACCACGGAACTAATGAGGCTTTGTGAAAAGTGCTCATTTAACTATGTTGAGCACAGATGATGAATGTGGTACTAGAAAACCTCATGCATCAACATGTTAGGGACACTACCAGAGAGAGAGGGGAGGATTAACCAGCAAGACTGCACCTCGTGTTCACCCTGAGTAGCTCTGACATTGAGTACATCACATATGAAAGGCCCCTTGGATCTAGTGATCACGTGGTACTGAGTAGAATTATAAGTGGAGAGTATAATAGGAGTAGGTTGGGAAAAGCCAACCAGCAAGAGAGGGGACTACACAGATTTAAGGAACTTCCTGCAGGAGGTTCAGTGGGAAACATAATTGGTAGGAAAACCAGTAAACGAAATGATGGACGATGTAACAACAAAATGTAAGGAGGCAGAGAAAAGGTTTGTTCCCAATGGCAACATAAATAATGGGAAGACCAGAGCGAGCAGTTGGTTTACCCAAAGGTGTATGGAAGAAAAAACTAAGTGCACTAGAGAATGGAAAAAGTACAGAAAACAAAGGACCCAGGAAAATGAAAAGATCACTCGAAAAGCCAGAAACGAGTATACACAGCTAAGGAGGGAGGCCCAGCGACAGTACAGAAACGACATAGCATCGCAAGTCAAGTCTGACCAATAGCTGTTGTATAGCCTCATCACGAGGAAGGCATCAGTCAAGGACCAGGTAATCAGGCTGAGGAAAGAAGGTGGAGAGGAGCTCAACATGAGATTTAAGGAAGTATTTACAGTTGAGACAGAAAGGACTCTGGGAGGTCAGAACAGAAGGGTACACCAACAAGGGATACACCAACAAGTGCTGGATGAAATACACACAACCGAGGAGGAGGTGAAGAAGCTGCTAAGTGACCTTGATACCTCAAAGGCGGTTGGACCGGACATCTCTCCGTGGGCCCTTAGAGAGGGAGAAGAGACACTGTATGTGCCATTAGCCAGAATTTTCAATACATCCATTGAAACTTTGCAACTTCCTGAGGTCTGCAAGACTGCAAATGTAGTCCCCATTTTTAAGAAAGAAGACAGAAAAGAGGCATTAAACTATAGACCAGTATCAATGACGTGCATAGTATGCAAAGTCATGGAGAAGATTATCAGGAGGAGACTGGTGGAGCACCTTGAATGGAACAAGCTTATAAACGACAACCAGCAAGAATTCATGGAAGGCAAATCCTGTGTCACAAACCTACTGGAGTTTTATGACAGGAATGCCTTAGATACAGTTCCTCACAAGAGATTATTTCAAAAGCTAGAGGATCAGGCAAGTATAACAGGAAGGGCACTGCAATGGATCAAAGAATACCTGACTGGTAGGCAACAACGAGTCATGGTACGTGACGAGGTATCAGACTAGGCGCCTGTGACAAGCGGGGTTCCACAGGGGTCAGTCCTGAGACAAGTGCTTTTGATGGTGTATGTGAATGGCATGACGGAAGGGATAGACTCAGAAGTGTCCGTGTTTGCAGATGATGTGAAGTTAAAGAGGAAAAATTAAATCAGATGAGGATCAGGCAGGACTACAAAGAGACCTGGACAGGCTGGAATCTTGCTCCAGAAACTGGGTCCTTGAGTTTAACCCCGCCAAATGCAAAGTCATGAAATTCGGGGAATTAGAAAGAAGACCACAGAGAGAGTATAGGCTAGGTGGCCAAGGAAAAGGATCTTGGGGTCTACCTACCTGGAGTCTACCTGGAGGGCATTCCGGGGATCAACGTCCCCGCGGCACGGTCTATGACCAGGCCTCCCGGTGAATCAGGTCCTGATGAACGAGGCTGTTACTGCTGGCTGCATGTTGTCCAACGTACGAACCACAGCCCGGCTGATCTGGCACTGACTTTAGGTATCTGTCCAGCTCCCTCTTGAAGAGTATAATACCGAGCACATCTGATGGCCACATCAACTAGATAACTGCTTCAGCATATGGACGCCTGGTAAACCTTAGAATAGCATTCCGATACCTCAGTAAGGAATCGTTCAAGACTCTGTACACCGTTTGCGTCAGGCACATACTGGAGTATGCAGCACCAATTTGGAACCCACACCTGCTCAAGCACTTCAAGAAATTACAGAAAGTGCAAAGGTTCTCAACATGGCTTGTTCCAGAGCTAAGGGAAATGTCCTACGAAGAAAAGTTAAGGGAAATCGGCCTGACGACACTGGAGGACAGGAGGGTTAGAGGTGACATGATAACGACATACAAAATACTGCGAGGAATTGACAAGGTTGACTGAGGCAGGATGTTCCAGAGATGGGACACAGAAACTAGGGGTCCCAATTGGAAGTTAAAGACTCAGATGAGTCCAAGAGATGTTAGGAAGTATTTCTTTAGTCATAGACTTGTTGAGAACTGGAATAGTCTGAGAAGGGATGCAGTGAAGGCAGGAACCATACATAGTTTTAAGATGAGGTATGATAAAGCTCATGGAGCAGGGGGAGAGAGGACCTAGTAGCAATCAGTGAAGAGGTGGTGCAAGGAGCAACCACAAATAGGTGAGTACAAATAGGTGAGTACACCAATGTCAATTAGTGCTAAGTGAACTTTAGTGTTTTGTAGCCTAGTCAAGGATACTACAGAGATGATTGTACAATCTCTGAAGCGAACTACAAGATGCCCTAAGACAGAAAAGGAAGGTGACGGCCATTAGCTATATAAGACAATTTGAAAGTGACAATTTGAAACACATTTCAGCATGGTATGACAGCTGGGAAAATAAAATGAGTGGGTTGAACGGGCTGTCCTAGAGGACAGTGCTACTGAGTGTGCTAGTGATTGTCCTGGAGGACAGTGCTACTGAGTGTGCTAGTGATTGTCCTGGAGGACAGTGCTCCTGAGGGTGCTAGTGTTTGTCCTGGAGGACAGTGCTCCTGAGTGTGCTAGTGTTTGTCCTGGAGGACAGTGCTCCTGAGGGTGCTAGTGATTGTCGTGGAGGAGAGTGCTCCTGAGGGTGCTAGTGATTGTCCTGGAGGACAGGGCTCCTGAGGGTGCTAGTGTTTTTCCTGGAGGACAGTGCTTCTGAGGGTGCTAGTGATTGTCCTGGAGGACAGTGAACCAAAAGAATATATTTTCCCTGGTGATGAAACAAGTAAAGACAAAGCTATTCAATTTACAGAGGTACATAATAGCGATACTACTGGAGATGGAACAAAAGGGGATGATGCCTCAGGGAATAGTGTCAACACATTACCAGAAAAACCTGTTGGAAGCACTGATGTCCACACAGGGGTGGTAGGTAGAGGGGAAACAGAAACAAATGCACCAGCAGCGAACGCAGCTACAAAAAATCCTAGGAAACAAAATTCCAATCTATGCAAATTCTATGTCTTGTGTATCTGCAGGCAGGGTATATCTGGTAAAACATGTGGGACATGCTTCTTTGACCATCCCAAAAAATGCCCAAACCACATGACAACAGGAGGGTTTAACTTCCCTTCCTGTAACTTATTTCACCCAGAAATGTGTCATTCGTCACTCCATGAAAGAAAATGCTACAATGTATACTGCCAGGAACATCATCTAAAGGGACAAGAAGACATCGACCAGCATGACTATGGCAAACAAAAGAGGGGTGCCAAAACCTCTCCAGAGAAAGAGGTTTTTTAGTGCCAGGAAGGAAAAAAGACTGGCATGAAATGACAGTAATCTTACACCAACTGAAAACACTTCTGGAGCGGAGGCACAGCCATTGGCCTCCACTCCAAAATAATAGATATTAGAGTCAGCAAAAAGAACCCTCCTAAATTCCATCAATATAACAACATTTGTCTTTGCAAACATGCAGTGTCTAAAGCCGTCAACAAACAACAAAATTCCTTACATCAAGGGATTGCTCACGTATTCAAATGCAATGTTTCCACCATTCGCAGATAACCACATAAAGGATCATTTTGACAAGGAAATATGAATCCCAGGTTATAACGTATTCAGATGCGACAGACTAAACAGGCAACAAGGGGGGATTGACTTGTACATCAGAGAGTAGCTCATTTGCTCAGAACTACTAAACACCTCAAATGATGTAGTTGAAGTTTTGGCAGTAAAGGTTGTAAACCAAAACCTTGTCATTGGTGTTGTATACAAGCCTCCCAACTTCCCAGAAATTCTGGCAGCAGGTTTTGAAAATTGACCACTGTCTGGAAAATCTCCCAACTCCTTCCCCAAACATCTTGCTAATGGGAGATTTCAACTTGAGACACCTAAAGTGTCTAATATTTTAGCAGAGATCACCCCAGGAGGCAGCTCAGATGAAAATTCACAAACACACAAGCTATTAAATCTCTGCATCAAATTCAACTTATATCAGCACATATTAGAGCTTACAAGACTAGAAAACTACTATCTGATACATAATATAACTGTATCAAAGACAATACACTCAGTCACAACATAACAGAGGTACAGACATGTATGCACAGGGCTCCTGACCAGCAAAATGTGATCAGTCATAAAAGTGTCTTCACAAAATTCAATATCAATAACAAAAACATTCAATTGGAACAAGTCAACCATGTTCTAAATGAAACAAGCTCAGAAGATATCCTAAACAACAGGGATCCGAACCTTTGCCTAGAAAAAATAAACTGTGTGGCGCTTGAGGTCTGCTCAAGGCACATTCCATTAAGAAATAGAAAGAGAAGATGTAAACTAGAAAGAGAGAGACACTCTCTATACAGACGAAAACGAAGAGTCACAGAGCTGCTGAGATGGGCCAATATATCTGAAATACCAAGGGAGGCACTGGCCAAAGAAATTGCAAATATCGAACTTAAGCTGAAGGAATCTTACAAGAGACAAGAATCGCAGGATGAAGTAAAAGCCATAAAGGAAATTGAAAAAAAAAAATATTTTCTTATGCCAAATCTAAGGTAAAAACAATATTCAGTATTGGGCCCCTGCTTAGGTGAGATGGGACATACACAGATGACAGCCAAGAAATGAGCGGGATACTAAAGTTCCAATACGACTCTCAGCGAGCCACTACCCATACTAAGGGTCTACAGTCCAAAGGAATTCTTCTGAACGAGACACAAAATTTGGTCATCTCAAAAATCTCGGATATTATCCTAACACCACAAAACATGCCCATGCACGCTGCCTCAAGCACAGACTCATGGAACTCCATGTTCATCAAGAACTGCAAGAAGCCCCTGTCGCTTGCTTTCAGCATTCTCTAAAGAATGAACATTGACACAGGGGTCATCCCACACTCACTAAAAACAACAGACATAGCCCCACTCTACAAAGGAGGCAGTAAAGCAATTGCAAAGAACTACACACCGATGGCACTAACATCCCACATTATAAAAGTCTTTGAAAGGGTTCTAAGAATCAAGATTGCCAACCACCTAGATACCCATTAGTTACACAACCCAGGGCAACACATGTTTAGAGCAGGTCGCTCCTGCCTGTCCCAGCTACTGGACCACTATGACAAGGTCCTGGGTGCTGTAGAGGATAAACAAAATTCTGATGTAGTATACATAGACTTTGCAAAAGCTTTCGACGAGTGTGACCATAGTGTAATAGCGCACAAAATGCGTGATAAAGGAATAACTATAAAAGCTGGTTGATGGATCTATAACTTCCTGACAAAAATAACACAAAGAGTAATAGTAAACAGAGTAAAGTCTGAGGCAGCTACGGTGAAAAGCTCTGTTCCACAAGGTACAGTACTGCCTTCCATTCTATTCCTCATCCTCATATTTGACATAGATAGAAATGTAAGCCCTAGCTCCGTGTCTTCCTTTGCGGATGACACCCGAATTGCCATGGCAGTGACCTCCATCGAAGACACCGCAAGACTCCAAACGGACATCAACCAAATCTTCAAATGGGCCACTCATGTAGTTCAATGAAGAGAAATTTCAACTACTCAGAAATGGAAAACTTGAGGAAATTAAAGCTATATCAGGTATACGACAAATTCTAACCATACAATAGAGCGAAAAAGTAATGTGAAGGACGTGGGAGTGATAATGTCAGAAGATCTCATCTTTAAAGACCACAACAATGCATCTACCGCATCTGCTAGGAAAATGATAGGAAGGGTAATGAGAACCTTCAAAATTAGGGACGCCAAGCCCATGATGATTCTCTTCAAATTGCTTGTTCTTTCTAGGCTGGAAAACTGCTGTACACTAACTGCCTCCTTCAAGGCAGGCGAAATTGCTGACCTGGAGAGTGTACAAAGAACTTTCACGGCACACATATGTACGATAAGGCACCTAAATTACTGGGAACGGTTGAAGGCTTTTGATTTGTATTCCCTGGAATACAGGAGAGAGAGATACATGATAATATACACTTGGAAAATCCTTGAGGGATTAGTACGAAACTTGCACACGAAAATCACTCCTTATGAAAGGAAAAGACTCGGCAGGAGATGAAACATTCTCCCTATAAAAAGCAGAGGCTCCACGAGTACACTGAGAGACAACACAATAAGTGTCCAGGGCCCAAGACTGTTCAACTGCCTCCCAGCATACATACGGGGGATTACCAATAGACCCCTAGATGTCTTCAAGAAGGCACTGGACAGACTCCTAAAGTCAGTACCTGACTAACCGGGCTGTGGTTTGTACGTCAGTTTTCGTGCGGCCAGCAGTAACAGCCTGGTTGATCAGACCCTGATCCACCATGAGGCCTGGTCTCAGACCGAGTCGCGGGGGTCACTGACCCGCTAAACCCTCTTTAGGTATATTTCATGTATAGAAGGAGGCATCAGGCCCAGTGCCTAGTGTATGCGGTGTTGCCACAAGCAAATATAAACACAAAATTCAAACAGAATAAGGACAAAGTGCAACCCCAAGTGACTTCAAGTAAATATTTTAGTGACAAGTAGGCTAACCTAAGCGAGGGATCAGTAATAAATCATACAGAGACGGGGGGGGAATAATTAAAACAAAATAAACATCCAGGAGGAAATAACAGACATCATTAGGACATTGCTGTTTTTGTAGATGAATGGTTCAGAGAACCGACAAGTTGTTAAAATAGACACGTATGCAACACTTGGGTATCTTTATTGAGTAAAAGTTTCGCCACACAGTGGCTTCATCAGTCCAATACAAAGTAGAAAGTAGTAAGAAGAGGAGGAGTTTGAGGTAATCAGTCCCTCGTCCTGGAGTCGATGTGTTCAGTCCATCATTCTTGAAATAAGTACAGCATAGGACAAATAGAAGTTCAACACTTGTCCAAACCTTTGAACAAGGACCTACTTCGACTAGTGGATGATACCACTATGACCCCGCCTCCTCCTGATTCGCCTCACCTGTCTACAATATATAAGCAACTTCTATTTGCCCTATGCTGTACTTACTTCAAGAATGATGGACTGAACACATCGACTCCAGACCGAGGGACTGATTACCTCAAACTCCTCCTTTTCTTACTACTCTCTGCTTTGTATTGGACTGATGAAGCCACTGTGTGGCGAAACGTTTTCCTCAATAAAGATACCCAAGTTTTGCATATGTGTCTATTTTAACATTGTTGTTTTTAACGGTAATACGTCTGTGTCCATAAAATAAGGAAGATACAAGAATATTTAAATACTGAGATTGATTGGGAAAACTTGGAGCAACATGGGGGTCCTGAAACATGGAGAGCCAAGATGATGGATGTGGTAGTGGAAAACCTCATGCATCAACATGTTAGGGACACTACAAGAGAGAGAGGTGAGGATGAACCAGCGAGACTGGACCTCGTATTCACTTTGAGTGGAGAGGATAACAGGAGTAGGATGGGAAAATCTGAACTACAAAAGGGGGAACTACATAAGCATGAGGAACTTCCTGCAGGAAGTTCAGTGGGAAAGAGAATTGGTAATAAAATCAGTAGACGAAATAATGGACTACATGACAACAAAATGCAAGGAGGCAAAGTAGTGGTTTGTTCTCAAGGGTAACAGAAATAAATGAAAGATCACAATGCGCCCTTTGTTCACCCAAAGGTGTAGAGAGGCAAATGCTAAGTGCACTGAGAATGGAAAAAGTATAAAAGACAAAGGACCCAGGAAAATAAAGAGATTACTCGAAGAACCAGAAACGAGTATGCACAGATGAGGAGGGAGGCCCAGCGACAGTACAAAAACGACACAGTATCGAAAGTCAAGTCTGACCCGAAGCTGTTGTTTAGCCACATCAGGAGGAAAACAACAGTCAAGGACCAGGTAATCAGATTGAGAAAGGAAGGTGGGAAGCTCACATGAAACGACTAAAAAGTGTGTATGGAGCTCAACATGAGTTTAAAAAAAGGATTGACAGTGTAGACAGAAAGGACTCCGGGAAATCAGAATAGGGGGGGATTACACCAACAAGAGATATACCAACAAGTACTGGATAAAATACAACCGAAGAGGAGGTGAAGAAGCTGCATAGTGAACTTGATGCCTCAGTGGCGGTGGGACTGGACATTGTCTAGTCCCATTGGACCAGTCCCATTGGACCAGTCCCATTGTCCAGTGGACAGTATCTCTCTGTTGGTTCTTAGAGAGGGAGCAGAGACGCTGTGTGTGCCACTAACAACAATCTTCAACACATCCATTGAAACTGGGCAACTACCTGAGGTATGGAAGACGGCAAATGTAGTCCCAAGTTTTAATAAAGGAGACAGACACGAGTCATTAAACTACAGACCTGTGTCACTAACTGTATAGTATGCAAAGTCATGGAGAATATTATCAGGAGAGTGGTGGAATACCTAGAAAGGAACAAGCTTACAAACGACATCCAGCACGGTTTCAGGGAATGGAAATCCAGTGTCACAAACCTACAGTGTCCGGTAGCTCGATCGCTAGCGCACTCAGCTCGCACACTGAGGTCCGGAGATCGAATCCCCGGTACAGCTGGAAAACATAAGAATGTGTTTCCTAAAGACACCTGCTGTCTATGATTACCCATCAGCATAACGGGTACCTGGGTGTTAGTCCACTGGTGTGGGTCGCAACCTGGGTCAAAACTATGCTAATTTGCCCGAAATGCTCTGCATAACAAGCGGCTTTCTCCGTAGTAGTATGTCACTGACGTCAGCTAGGCATGTATACCTTGTACATGTACTTGTAGAAATAAATATATTATAATTATTATATTATTTTTGTAGTTTTAAGACAAGGTAACGGAAATACAACACGAGAGCGAGGGGTGGGAAGATTGCATTTTCTTGGACTACAAGAAGGCCTTCAACACAGTTCCTCACAAGAGATTAGTGCAAAAGCTAGAGGATTAGATCTGTATAACAGAAAAGGCACTGCAATGGATCAGAGAAGACCTGACAGGGAGGCAACAGCTAGTCATTGTACGTGACGAGGTGTCAGAGGTGGCGCCTGTGACAAGCGGTGTTCCACAGAGGTCAGTCCTAAGACCAATGCTATTTCTGGTATATGTTAATGACATAACAGAAGGGATAGACTCAGAAGTGTCCCTATTTGCAGATGAAGTGAAGTTAATGAGGAGAATTAAATCGCATAAGGATCAAACAGGACTACAAAGAGACCTGGACAGGCTGGATGCATGATCCAGCAACTGGTTCCTCGAATTTAACACCGCCAAATGCAAAGTCACGAAGATCGGGAAGGGCACAGACGCAAAGAAGACCGCAGGCAGAGTATAGGCTCTGTGGCCAATATCTGAAAACCTCACTCAAGGAAAGGGATCTTGGGGTGAGTATAATACCGAGCACATCTCCTGACGCGTACATCAAGCAGATAACTGCTGCATTATATAGGCGCCAGGCAAACCTAAGAATAGCGTTCCGACACCTCAGTAAGGAATCGTTCAAGACTCTGTACACTGTGTACGTCAGGCCCATAATGGAGTATGCATCGCCAGTTTAGAACCTACACCTGGTCAAGCACGTCAAGAAATTAGAAAAAGTGCAAAGGTTTGCAACAAGACTAGTCCAAGTGCTAAAGGGAATGTCCTACGATGAAAGGTTAAGGGAAATCGGACTGGCGACTCTGGAGGACGGGAGAGTTAGGAAAGACGTGATAACAACATATAAAATACTGCGAGGAACTGACACGGTGGACAGAGACAGGATGTTCCAGAGATAGGACACAGAAACATGGAGTCACAATTGGAAGATGAAGGCTCAGATGAGTTACAAGGATGTTAGGAAGCATTTCTTAAGTCATAGAGTTGTCAGGAAGTGGAATAGTCTGGCAGGTGACGAAGTGGATGCAAAAACCATAAATTGTTTTAAGAGGAAGTATGATAAAGCTCATGGAGCAGGGGGAGAGATTAGTAAAGAGGCGGAGCCAGAAGCTGTCTCAACCCCTGCAACCACAAATAACCACAAATAGGTGAGTACACACACACACACTGGCCGCTACCCAGTAGTGGCCAGTGAAGAGGCGGGGCCAAGAGCTATGACTCGACCCCTGTAACCACAACTAGGAGAGTACAACTAGGTGAGTACACACTCACATACAAGAGGAATGATAAAGGTCATGCAGCAATGAAGAGGCGGGGCCAGGAGCTGTGAATCGATCCCTGCATCTACAACTAGGTGAGTACAACTAGGTGAATACACACGCTCATACACTCACACACATAATATATATACACATACATACAGACATATCATCCCAAATGCACACACACACACACAAAAAAAAAAAAAAAAAAAAAGCAAATGAAATGATGAAATACGTGACAACAAAAAATATACAAGAAATATACAAAACTTTCATTACACGTATAAGTACAATGAAACACCTAAATTGCTCAGGACGTTTGAATTCCTTTGACCTATTCTGTTGGAACACAGGCAAGTAAGATACATCATAAAATACACTTTTAAAATCCTAGACAGACTTATCCCAAACCTGCACATGAAAATCACTCCCTACGAAGCAAAAAAACTCGGCAGCCGATGCCATAAATACACTAAGAGACAACTCAGTAAGTGTCAGGGGCCCACGACTGTTCACCTGCCTCCCAGCATACATAATAGGGTTTGCTAATAGACCCCTGGCTGTTTTCAAGAGGGAGCTGGAAAGGCACTTGAAGCCAGTACGTGACCAGTCAAGCTGTGGTTTGTACGTCGGTTTGCATGCGGTCTGCAGTAACAGCCTACTTGATCAGGCCCTGATCCACCATGAGGCCTAGTCATGGACAGGGCAGCAGGGGCGTTGACCCCTCCAGGTACACTCCAGGTATACATTTGGATGAAGTAGGTCCAGCCTCTATGGGTTCTTCAGCCCCACCAGTTCATTTTCTTTATTTTTTTTCCGATTTCATTTTTTTTTTTAAATCAGGTATAATAACATGTTTATTTCTACAAGTACAAGTTATACAGGCGTAGCTGACATCAGTGACATACAACTATAGAGAAAGCCTCTTGCTATGAAGAGCAGTTCTGGCAAATTTGGTAAATTTTGTCCCAGGATGCGACCCACACCAGTCGACTAACACCCAGGAATCCATTTTACTGATGGGTGAACATGGACAACCGGTGTAAGGAAACACGCCCAATGTTTCCACCCTTGCCAGATCAATATCTGCTAGAATATATCGATTTAAAAATTAGGCTGGAATTATCCCCTCAGGCGTGGACGCTGAAAACAGATAATGATGCCAGTACTTACCAGCTCCATATTAATTATGCTAAACTATGGCTTAATAGGGTATACCAATATACCTCAGCATATTTGGCCTTAAAAAACTCTCTAGCCTTGGACGCAAAGCCAATAACATATACTTTTAATCGCACTCTAAGTAAAAATTATGTGCTAGTGAGTAATCAGATGAGTCTCTTAATTGATCAGCCGTGGGGTCATATAATACCCACTAAAATTGTCATGGTAATTTTGCCCATGTCAGCCTATGCGGGAACACATAAGGAGAATGGTCTACATTTTGAGCCCGCACATTTAGTGAGTTCATCTTTATGTATTAATAATAATACGGTTTATCACATAAACAGTGATTTCCCCATCATTTTTGTATTATATATTATTAAACAGTTAATGAGCTAGGTATTGAAGAAGAAAGTTTACTTCTTTATAAAACGTTTGCTTCTGGAAGAGTCATTACAGTATTCGATCTAACAGATTCAGCGAGCGAAGACACTTTACCAGTTGAAAAATCCGGCGACTTGCGAATTGAATTACAATTCTCTAAGGGAAGCCCTCTTAATAAGGTGGTTTTATTGTTTGCTCAAACCACTGGTGTTTAACTATCGGCCAGAAAAAATCTGTTCATTGTGATGTTCTCGCCTAAAATGAAAAATGAACTACATGGAAATAAAGTCTTAGGAAATAAAGTTACATATATCTGCTGTTTTACTATAGATGTGTTAACGCAAATAAGATTAGACAACTATCCATCAAGCAGACCCATAGTGCTTATAAGCAATATTCTACCTTCTTACAGCTCAAAAGTAATGGGACATTTTTTTTCTATTTTACTAGACAGGAAAAATAGTCTAGTATTCTTCTTTGACAGTTACGGAAAAAAAAAACGTGAATTATGGTATAAATTTAAAAAAAAATCTTAAATTAAACAAAATTAAATATTTATATCGTTTGCTTGGTAGAACACAAAGTGATTTTTCGCTTACTTGTGGTTTATATGTAATGATGTTTATCCATAAAACAAGCCTTGTGCGATTAGAAAGAGCTTTATATATTTTTTAAACATTTTTTCTCGAGAGAAATGCTCTTTAACAATCACAGATTAGTAATAGATTATGCGAGAGAGAATTTTTAAAATGATGCCTGGCTGTGAAGATACATTTTGCCTAAGTCGGGAAGACATATGATCTTCCCTCTGTGGGGAAGGTCACCTCTGACGAGAGTCCCCCCATTACCCCTCCTGGCTGGTGAGAGTGTCTCTAAGCATATATAAGAAGATGCGACAGCTGCAGCAGCAGCTTTTCCACTAGGACTGACCCCACCCTCTCCCAGCTTTCTCCCATCATGGCAAAAAGAGCGGGGACTGTCGATTCCAGCAAGATGGAAGGAAGTGGTACGTAAGGGGGATCTTTGTTAATACTTCTTTCTGAATATTAGCAAAACAAGCGACAGGGCGAGACTTATAATAATTTTAAAGTGTTTTTTTTTCTTCGACAGTATTTACTGGTCCGGTCAAAATCTGCAAAGTTCTTATCCTATCAGCCGGTAGTTTGAAAGGGAAGTAACATGCCACCATCAGACTCCTGAATAGGTGGTACTGTGATAATACTAGGAAGCAGAAACATGGGCTCCCTCAGGAAAGTATATGTTTTATATACTTTTCTCCTTAAACGATTAGAGGCGAGACCCTCTCCCCATCCCCCCATTTGGAATTGATCGATATACCCTCATGACTTTACAGGCTATGGAAGAAGAGGAGCTTAAGAAGAAGGGAGAAGAAACCAAAAACGATGATACTGATGATAAGCAGAGTCTTCCCTCATCCCAATCTGATGATCTTGTTGTAGAGGTTACCGACACTGCTACCGAGGAGGAGGTGGTAGAAGGTGATGGCCCCATCAAAGAACAGTCCTTAGGCAATGGGGAGGTCATCTTCGAAAAGGAAATAATCATTCTGCCAGATCAAGAGGAGCTGCGCTGCCATTCTGTCTAAGCAACAAAGTTACTTGACTTTTTTTTGCCTATGTAATTCAATAAAAAATACTAACATAACTGATTTTTATTTTTTTTATTAAGTATATAATGCTAACCTCTCGTGAAAACTGAGCTATTCTCAGTGGTCGCAAGAGAATACTCCATGCGTGGGCGAGTCACAACTTGTAGGGCTCCGTGAATATAAGTGTTTTCGAGGGCTACCCAAGGGTACTGCAGGGGTTATCAAGTGTGTCAGGGTAATGAACAACCCTTGAAGCTATTTACGAGTTGCCATGAGCCACATAAGTGTGGGGAGAGCCATAATTTTATAAGTGAACTAGAAATAAATATTTGGTGGCGGGGTCAGAGTGGACCTAGTGTGCTCCAGGCGACGTTGCCACATGTGTCTCCCTAGATAATAAAGTGAAATAAATATGTGACAAGTGAAAGAAATTCAGTGAATAGGTTATATTATATATCGACAAGAAACGAAAGTGGATATACACCAGAACATCACATCGAGTTGGACAATCTACAGGATACTACACGCTGGACAAGCAGCATCGCAAGTATTCACCTATGCGTGGTTTTCGGGGTGTCGGGTGTGAGTTCCAATTACCTAACCGCTAAGCTGTTTGTGAACGGTAAACTCTCATAGTAAGATAAGGAATAGGATATCAAGTACTCGGTTACAAGTAGCAATTGGTAATTTCTAGTAGAAAAGGGAGAGAAGACAGGTGACGCATAGAATACATTAACTGGTAGATCAGGTGTGTCAGGTCAGGCCAGGTAGAGGAGCACTGTAGACTAAGTGTTACTCGCAGACCCCACATACACACATACACACTCATACACCATAACACAATTTTACCACTACTTTATACACAATAAATCCACACACACACACACATATACATACACACACACATACATACATCCCATACACACCACATACACACTCATACACCATAACACAATTTCACCACTACTTTTCACACAATAAATCCACACACATATAGTTCCACACACACACACACACATACACACACACACACATACACACACACACATACACACACACACACACACATACACACACACATACACACACACACACACACACACACATTAACTGGTAGATCAGGTGTCAGGTCAGGCCAGGTAGAGAAGCACTGCAGACAACGTGTCACTCGCAAACTCCACATACACACCTATACACCATAACACAATTTCACCACTACTTTTCACACGACCCACACACACAGATACATACACACACACATACATACACACATACTCACACATACATACACACACACACAAACACACAAAAAACTAATGCACACACACACAAAACTATCACACACACACAAAACACACACACACACACATACACATACACAAAACTAACACACACACACACAGGCCCACACACTCTTTCCCCCTGCTCACTCCCCACCCACCTCCTCCCCCTCTCCCTC
>WNWK01033458.1:0-21143 GCA_009830355.1 Cherax destructor | reverse complement strand
CCCAACAGGGGGCCCTGGCCCGCCGGACCGCGGGCAGTGACCTGGAATTCTTTTAGGTGACTCCAGGTAGACTAAAAAAAAATTGTTTGGGTTTTTGGGGACTCCAAGGAACATAACCCTATTTTTCCCATAAGTTCTTTTAATTATCTAACACAACGTTTTCAGGAACGTAACTACCGTGCTAAATGACGATCTACTGTATTCATTACCATTGTTTGCTTCTCTTAAGTCACATCTCTTACATCTTTGTAAACTCACAAAGTCTTTACTAAAATACAAGATGACTTCTGCAAGTTCTTATATGAAGTAACATTTATGAAAAAGAAGTATTAATTACTCTTAAGAAAAATTATTAATACAGTAATACTGCATGGTACAGAGCTGTACTGTACTGTACAGATCTCTTGTTCCTTTATTTTTATACTTTAAATTTACAGTTAAATAATAAATGTAAATAGAAACTATAAAATTTGCTTTGTGAAACCCAAAAGAAGAAAATGCATTCACTTTCATTCATTCATTTGTTGTTTTGCCAGAAGTGTTCTGACATCACAATTCAGATTATCCTCTAACTGCACCATTGCCATCCATCCTCCAGCGTGCAGTCACTGCCCATCCATCCTCCAGAGTGCAGTCATTGCCCATCCATCCTCCAGAGTGCAGTCACTGCCATTCCCACCTGGAGAAAAGTTTTAATTCATCTTAAGTTAATTTTGTCTTTTCTTGTGTGTGAGCAGGTGGTGGAGAAGTCGAGGTATACGCACATGACAAGGGGCAAGCTACTGAAGGCGATCATGAGCATCCAGTCAGCACATCAGCATAAGGCAATCAACTTTTTAGGTCTGGATCCACACTCACAGGTACAGTATGAACATGTACACAGTACATTTTATGTTGAATAGTAGTATGTACACATGTTGTGATTACAAATAAGTTTATAGTACACTTTATATACAAAAGTAAGTACAGTGGACCCCCGACTTTCGGTCAGTCTGAGTATCGGTCAATTCGAGTTTCGATGTTTTTTTTCGGTCCAATTTTCCCCCGCCAACCAGTCATTCCCCCGATTATCGGTCCGGGTACCAGACCTGTCCGCCTCGCCGCGCAGGCGTCGTGAGCCAGTCTAGCGTTGTTTACCATTGAGAGAACATTACCCAGTGCGCTCATTCAAACATTTCACAATAAATTTATTATGTTTATTGCTGGTTTAGTGATTGTCACTGTGAAACAAGTCACCATGGGTCCAAAGTAGCTTCACAAGTCGATAAAGGCTATAGCACCAGCCAGTGATAAAGTGTAGCAAGTAAGTTAAGCGATTAAGCGATAGAAAATGACGACACGAAACTTACCTCCTACATTGTTGTTTGAGGAATATAGGGGCACTGACAAGAGTGCCGCCCTCTGCCACCATCTCCTCCAAGGTAAGTATAAATATTTCTTATTTTTATAAGTGTGAATATTTCTTATTTATAAATAAGGTTGGCAGTGGCAGTTGGCAGTGGCAGCGGCAGCATCCTAGCAGCCCTTATTCTCCAAAAAACTCAGCGCTCATCAAAGCTTGTGATGGCCTAATTGAAGGTACAACTGCACAAACCCACGTAGATCACATAATGACCCAAGAATACTAGAAATGCTACCCAAACCTTAACAAAATTGAAGATCTAAGGAAGACAGCCCTGCAAACCCAAACATCGCCCGCGCTGCCAGACGAACGCCTAACCCAATCTAAAGGAAATAAAGCCTCCTCCATAGCTTCACTTGTGATACTATGAGCGGAAATCGCAGAGGAAACAACAACAGTACCAAGAAACCAACGCTAAGGACTTTGAAACACAACATGTCTACACAACAGAAAGCCGGTGCATCAACAACCCCCCACACCCCCGCCCGGACCCCGACGACAACAATAACATCACCCACCATGGCTGACTCTCCCACCAACCCCACCAGCTCGTAGGATTCCTTCCTGGGCATCAAGGTATGACTACTCCTGATACTATTAGGGAATACATCTTTGCCCTTGAAGCTGAAAACAAAGACATCAAAGCAAAACTAGTGAAATATGAATCCAAGCTAACTAACCTTGAGATCAAGATCCAAAACCTTGAAGAGAAGATTACATCGGAAGTACTGACACACAAAATACTCTACAAACAGTTATAACCAGTCACACCGATCAAATAACAACTCTGAATATGAAGGTGGAAGCAGCAATCAAGGACTGGAATAACAACATGCACACTCGACTTGATGAATATCTTGATTTTCAAGATGACAAAACCGAACAAGATAACTTGTCTGATGCAGTTATAATAAACAGCAACCACATTCCCAGAGACATAACTCAATCCCAGTGCAAGGAAACTGCTATCAGCATATTACAAGACCACCTACAAGTTAATGTGCAAAGGAATGAAATCAAGGAAACACGATTGCTAGGAAAACAAGGTAAACCTAGTATAATGATCAGACTTCATTCATATGATACAAAAAGAATCTAACTAAATCAGCAATTACAATGAAATGTGGAGTATACATCAACGAGTGCCTAACCAGGAAACGTCAAAACCTTCTGTTTAGGCTGAGAAAACTTAAACTGGGGAACAAAATCCATCAGTGCTTGCTCGTGATGGGAAAATACTAGTTCGAAAAGTATCAACAGGTCAGCAATTTTCTATATCAAACGAACGTGATCTCACCAACTTCCTTAGACAAGCTGACATTACCATTACTGATTAGCCTATTGTCCTCAACACATAATATACGTGTGTGTATTAGTCTATGTTACTACTACTTTGTGAAATTTTTTGTACTATATACTAGCTAGTACCAACTACCTCATACACTATGTACTTTACTTTTAGTGCTATTACTTGCTTCAACTTTATAATATAAATCAAATCTTGCTTCTAAGTTAATTTTATATCATATTTACTATCTGTCCATTTAATTTAATCCCCATTTATATATTCTCTTGAAATAGTTCCCAGCAAATCAATACCTAGTACTGCCTTTCATCCAATAATTCCTTTTACTTAAGGTGCTAATTCTGGTGCTAAAGTGTTTTACTCTTTTTATTTACTATTATATTCCCTAAAGTGTTAACTTGTAATTAAGGTGCTATTTTTGGTGCTAAAGTGTTTTACTCTTTTTATTTACTATTATATTCCCTAAAGTGTTAACCCTCATTGTTTACTATTATATTCCCTAGATTTTATCTAAAAATCTAACTGCCACAGTTCTCTTATTAATTTTTATTATAATAATTAAGGTGCTAACTCAGGTACTAATTTACTTTACTTTCATTGTTTGCTATCATTTTCCCTAGCTCCTTTATTCCCAGCTTTAGTAAACTACCATAGTTCAATTAATTGCATTTGTATAAATTGACTAAGGTACAAATTCACGTGCCAAGAACTCTGTCAAAATACCCTGCTATTCTACAAACTCTTATTAAAAATTTGTAATAATCAAATAGTTCCTAAGCATTTATTTAACAATTAGTATCATATTATTAAGTTTAGTATTATCTATTCTTCTCAGGTCTAGTTATAGAATCACATCAAATTTTATGATTACAGGAATTGATCCTGATATCAACCTATTATTAAATGACTTACATGATTCCAACAGCAACTGTAACTATTACACAGCAGATCAAGCAAAGACATTACTCAGAGCCAACAATAACATAACTATCTTCAATTACAATGTTAGATCTTTGAGCAAACATTATGATGACCTCACAGCACTACTCCAATCCCTCCAGACCAATATGTCAATCATCACACTCACTGAGACCTGGCTGAAGCCTGATACTACAGATGTCTATGGCATCCCAGGTTACACAGCCATTCACAATTGCAGGACAGATCAGCGAGGGGTGGAATAGCTATATATTACTCAGATCAACTTGAATGTATCAATAACTCTTGCATAAGGGATGAGCATGGAGAATATATTATAGCTAAATTTAAATCAAAAGACCTGCAAAAACCCCTCACAGTGATAAACATCTACAGATTACCACAGTCAAACATTCACCAATTTAGTGAAAAACTAGGTAACCTAATAACTGATGCACACATGAACAAAGACCATTTGCTGCTCACAGGAGACTTCAATATAAATCTCCTACATGACCAGGACCCACAAGTAACAGAATTCACAAACACTATGAGCAACTGCTTGTTACTACCAACAATATCAAAACCTACAAGAATCTCCGAGACTAGTACCTCACTACTAGACCACATCTGGACTAATACTATAGCCCTCTAAAATCAGGCATCATCACAGACAACACCACAGACCACTATCCGACCTTTCTCATAACTAATCTTGGTAAATTGCCCCTAGATATTACAAAAGTTACCTTCAGACTACATAATGAGTCAGCTGTAAATAACTTTATAACAGCTATGATTAACATTGACTGGCATAATGAGTTAGAAACATATACAGATACTAATGAATGCATCAAGAATTTCCTTAACAAAACCCACCACCTCTATAACAAACATTGCCCTAAAAAAACTAAACAGATCACAGCTAAGAGACTTAACAATCCCTGGCTAACACCCAGCATCCTTAAATCCATTAACAAAAGGCACCAATATGAAAAACAATACAGAAGGGTCTAATAACCAGAGAACAATCCAAACGCTACTCATCAACCCTTACCAGCCTGATAAGGAGATCAAAAAATTGTATTATGAGAACAGACTCCAGAACATAAAAGGTGATATGAAAAAGACCTGGAAGACCCTATCTGCAATTCTAGGAAATAATAAGATAGCGAAAAACAACACCATCAAATTATCAAGAGCAGATGAACCCCTACTTCACCTACTGAGACAGCAAACAGACTTAATGTTTTCTTCTCCACCATAGGAAAGAATCTAGCGAGTAAAATCCCAAGCTCAAACACCCGTCCAACAGACTACCTCACAAACACCTACCCTAATACGCTATTCCTAGCTCCTACCAACCCAATTGAAGTCTCGCTCATAATCAACACCCTTAAAAACAAGGCAGGAGACATAAACAGCCTACCAACTTTTATGTACAAAAAGCTTCACAGGTACTGTCACCAATCATAGCAACACTATTCAATAAATCCATTGAAGCCTCTACCTTTCCATCAATTCTCAAAATAGCTAGGGTCACCCCGATCCACAAAGGAGGTGATCAAACAGACCTGAATAATTATAGACCAATTTCTAATTTACCATTGCTTTCTAAAATCTTCGAAAAATTAATTCATAGACAAATCTATTCCTACCTTGTCTCACACAATGTACTCAACCCCTGTCAATTTGGATTCAGGACAAACAAGAGCACAAACGATGCTATTACACACATGTTGGAGTTAATATATACAGCACTTGAGAAAAAGAAGTCCCACTGGGAATCTTCATTGATCTCCGCAAAGCTTTTGATACAGTCGACCATGATTTACTGCTCACAAAATTAGCACACTATGGTATAAGGGGCACCCACTCAACTACCTAAAATCATACCTCACCAACAGAAGCCAATACGTGTACACAAATGGAGAGAACTCTTCCACACAACCAATTACAATCGGAGTCCTCAGGAAGTGTCCTGGGGCCACTCCTATTCCTCATTTACATAAATGACCTACCGAATGCATCACAACTACTCAAACCCATTTTATTTGCAGATGACACAACATATGTCTTCTCTCACCCAAATCCAGTTATACTGGCCAACACTGTTAATGCCGAATTACAGAAAATATCAACATGGATGACGACTAACAAGCTTACTCTCAATACTGACAAGACCTACTTCATACAGTTTGGAAGCAAAGTCACAAATGTTCCACTTAACATAACACTTAATGGTACACCCATCACAAGACTCACAGAGGGAAAATTCCTAGGAATCCACCTTGACAGTAGCCTTAAATTCCAAACACATATACAACAAATTTCCAAGAAAATCTCGAAGACAGTAGGCATATTATCAAAGATACGCTATTATGTACCTCAATCAGCTCTCCTTGCACTCTATCATTCACTTATCTACCCGTATCTCACCTATGGAATCTGTGCATGGGGATCAACAACGTTAAATCACCTTAGACCACTCATAACACAACAAAGGCCGCAGTCAGAATGATAACAAATTCCCACTCTAGACAGCATACTCCACCAATATTCAAAAGTCTCAAACTACTCACCGTAAAGAACATTCATACTTACTCTTGTGCCTACTACATATATAAAACTTTACACTCTAATATAAACCTCTGCTCAAAACTCTCCTCACCAACTTTAATAGGACCCATGACCACAACACACGACACAGATCACTTTTTGATATACCCCGTGTTCATATCAACCTATGTAAAAATTCTATGCACATAAAGGGCCCCAGAATCTGGAATTCATTACCAGTAAATATTAAGATAATCTTGTCTGAAAATCAATTTAAGACTCAACTCAAAACCACCTACTCACCCAAACCTAAATGATCATGCTATAAACTACTTTGAAAAATGCTCATTGTTACTTTCCTATACGATAATCTCAATTTTTAATAATATGTTACTATTATGTTACCCCCTACTCATATTATAAGTTAATGTCAAAAATGCTCAATGTTATTTTCCTTAAGATAATCTCAATTCCATATTATCATTCAAGAATCTTAACACCTGTAACAATCTAAGATCTAATATCATTATATAATAATTTAAACAGTAAAATTTCATCATATTGTAATTTTGAAAATAATTTTTAACTAGAATAAACTCAATAAATTTCTAATATTAAGTACCTAGTTTTAAGGACTAGAATAAGCTGCCCCTAATGCCATGGCATGTCAGTGGCTCTCCTTGCACTCAATTTACATTGTAACTTCCAATACCCATGTAACCTGCAATGAAATAAAATTTGTTTGTTTGTTGTTTGTTTGGATCAACGAAAAACAGTTAGCGGGAGATAGTGTTGTGGAGTAAATCATTTAAGAAAAGGCAAGCTTGAGAGTCACTGGACAGGGGTCCAGTGACTCTCAAGCTGGTCCTAATGCCAGTAAAAGACAAAGAAGGGAGGTAACCTCGGATAGGGCTTTGATACCTGAAGCCCTTATGGAGGGGGATTCCCCTTCCAAACAATAAGCTCTCCCCTCCTCGTCTTCTTCCATACGCCAACAAGAGTCTTCAATAAAGCTATGTAAAAGTGATTTAAATGTTCATTTATCCATTTCATTAGTGCTTTATATTTATTTCTCATTGTTTTCTGTATGTAAAACTAGTATATTCTTTAAAAAATGTATTTTTTTTTAATATTTTTGGGTATCTGGAACGGATTAATTGTATTTACATTATTTCTTATGGGAAATATTACTTCGGTTCTCGTATGTTTCAGATTTAGACCGACCTTCTGGAATGGATTAAGTACGAAATCCTGGGTTCCACTGTATGAGTATAAGGATTGACACTTTGCAAAAAAATACTTACCTTTAAGGCACCTCAGAGCAAAACCTAGAGGCAACATAGGGTCCATGACAGCCAAAAGTCTAGCAGGTGATGGAACAAGTTCAAAGACAAATGGTGTGTATGCAAAAAATAGACCATCCGCTGGGCGTATTCCAAGCTCCAAGCACTTGATAGTAAGTCCTGCAATCAAATTACCTCCAGCACTGTCACCTGTTGACAACAATGGATTCATGAGAGGCAATACTGTAGGCCACAGGTACTGGTTAAAAGACGACTAATAATTATGCCCATTGCAGGTGTGTAGGTTATTCCATGAGGGGAATGTGATAAGGTATATCTTGGTGAGACAGCCAAGAGATTGAATCTGCAACATGGTGTACATAAATACACATGCAGTACACACAATATGAATATTTTTTTTTTAACACATCAGCCGTTTACCACTGAGGCAGGGTGATGCAAAAAGAAAGAAAAACCAAAAAAAAAGAAAGAAAAACTTTCATCATCATTCAACACTTTCACCATCACTCATACATAATCACTGTCTTTGCAGAGGTGCTCAGATACGACAGTTTAGATGTCCCTCCAAATTGCCAATATCCTAAACCCCTGCTTAAAGTGCAGGCATTGTACTTCCCAATTCCAGGACTCAAGTCTGGCTAACCGGTTTCCCTGAATCCCTTCACAATATATTACCCTGCTCACACTCCAACAGCTCGTCAGGTCCCAAAAACCATTCGTCTCCATTCACTCCTATCTAGCACGCTCACACATGCTTGCTGGAAGTCCAAGCCCCTCACCCACAAAATCTCCTTTACCCTCTCCCTCCAACCTTTTTGAAGATGACTCCTACCTCGCATACCTTTCCCTACAGGTTTATACGCTCTCCACAAAATTCTACTTTGTTCCATTCTCTCTAAATAACCAAACCACCTCAACAGCCCCTCTTCAGCCCTCTGACTAATACTTTTAGTAACTCCACACCTCCTCCTAATTTCCACACTATGAATTCTCTGCATAATATTTACACCACACATTGCCTTTAGACAGGACATCTCCACTGCCTCCTCACTGCAGCATTTACAACCCATGCTTCACACCCATATAAGAGTGTATGTACCACTATACTCTCGTACATTCCCTTCTTTGCCTCCATGAATAACGTTTTTTGTCTCCACAGATACCTTAACACACCACTCATCTTTTTTCCTTCATCAATTCTATGCTTAACCTCATCCTTCATAAACCAGTTTTGATAGCTGAGCAAATTACAAAGGTAATGAACTCGGGTAGATCTGGTCACAATCATAACAAGTTAAAAAGGTATTTACAGATTACAGAGGTAGTGGAATTTCCTTTTTTCCCAGCGCCATATATAGTTGCTCGAGCATATGTATAATGGCATCATTTGTGCTTTTGCTTGGCCTAAATCCAAACTGGCAGGGGTTAAGTATATTGTGGGATACAAGGTAGGAGTAAACTTGCTTGTGTATTATTTTTTCAAAGATTTTAGATAGAAGGGGTAGGTTTGATATAGGTCTATAGTTATTTAAATCATTAGGATCACCTCCTTTGTGGATTGGTGTAACACTTGCTGTCTTGAGTAGGGATGGGAAGGTTGAAGATTCAATGGACTTGTAAAAATGTGTTGCAGTAATGGGTGACAACAAGTGGGAAGCTTTTTTATACATAATTGGTGGGTAAGCTATTTAGGACTCCTGCCTTGTTCATTAGTGTTTTGATGATGAGTGAAATTTCAGTAGGGTTTGAGAAAAAGAGTAGTATTTGGGTAATTGCCAGTGAGGTAGTTTTTTGGTTGTGTGTTTGAGTTTGGGATTTTGCTTGCTAGTGTTGTTCCTACAGTGGAGAAAAAGACATTTAGTTTGTCGGCAGTATCTGTCAGCGGGATGAGAAGTTCATTAGGTTTGGTTAGGTTAATTACATTTCTTCGAGGTAGTTTCCTAGATCCTAGAATTTCAGAGAGGGTTTTCCATGTCTTTTTCATTTCCCCTTTTATGTCATTAAATCTGTTTTCGTAATACAGATTTTTGGCCCTTCGTATTAGATTCGTAAGCGTAGACGAGTATCATTTTATCTGTTCCTTCGTAATTTGACCCAGTCTGTACTGTTTTTCGTATACATGTTTTTTGTCAATGGAAGTGAGGATACTGTTTGTAAGCCAGGGGCTGTTTAGTCTCTTGGCAGTGATTTTTGTTTTTATCGGACAATGTCTGTTATAGAGGTTTTTTTTTTTTTTGCAAAAATCTTTTTAACCCTTTCAGGGTTTCGGCCGTACTAGTATCTCTTATACGCCAGGGTTTTCGTCGTACTAGTACGCCTAAATTCTAGCGCCCTCAAATCAAGCAGAAACAGGCTGTTAGGCCTAGATGTGAGAGAATGGGTCTGTGCGGTCAGTGTGTGCAGTATAAAAAAAATCCTGCACCACACAGTGCATAATGAGGGAAAAAAAACTCTGACCGTGTTTTTGGTTTAAAACAGCGACTTTGCAGTCTATTTTCGTATGGTATTTATGCTTGTATTCTCGTTTTCTTGGTCTCATTTGATAGAATGGATGATATATTACAGAAATAGAGATAATTTTGACTGGTTTCACAATGACAAGTACCTTGAAACTGAGCGCAAAATAGCGAAAATGTTTAATTTTCGCCGATGTTCAAGAGTAAAAAAATCACACCATGTGTCCAATACACATCAACTGGCGAGTTAATATTCTTGCACAAGTGCGCTGATATTATTTATACCATTTTTACAATGATGCAGTTGTATACATAACAGTAAATCTTCTATTTTTTGTGAGAATAAAAATTCAAAATGGAAAGCAAAAGTAATGTAAGAGGGGCCTGGAGACGTGACTAATGAACAGAGAAGATGTTATTTTAGTGCTAGGAATGTCTGCCTTGTTTATTCTGGACCCTATTTTGAAATTGGCATTGTTTGAAATTTGTGTGAAATTGGCCAAATTGCCATTTTCTGACCACTATTTTGGGTAGTTGAAATTGGTAAATAGGCGGTTTCTTGTACTCAATCGATAGAAGAAATGGAGTTCTAGCAAAATAGCTATAATTTTAGTAGACTGAAACATTGGAATTTGCCGAAAATAGGGCTCAAAGTGGGCGAAATCGCCGATGCGTAAATGTCATCAATACCGCTAACTTCGCGAAAGCATAATTCCATTAGTTTTCGATTAAATTTCATAATTTTGGTGGCGTTATGATCTGAAAAAGTCTCTCTATCATTTCATATGAAAAAATAAATTATTTTTTTTCCGAAAAATTTGCGACCCTGAGAACGAGTTTGGGAGAGGGCCTTGCGACCCTGAAAGGGTTAAACATTCGTCAATATCGAGGCTAGGTGCTAGCTCACTTTACCAGTCTATGTTACTTAATGCCGAAATAAAATTATTTACAGATGTTTCATCATGTAGTCGGAAAGAGATCTTAGTTTACACAAGTTTACACAAGTTTGTTATGAGAAAGGTGGGATAGTGGTGTTTAGAGTTATCTGTGATAATGCCTGCTCTTAGTGGGGATATAGTGTTAGCCCAGATATGGTCAAGTAGTGAGGCACTTGTCACAGTGATTCTTGTTGGTTTGGTTATAGATGGTAGGAGTAGGCAGTTGCTCATAGTGTTAGTGAATTCAGTTACTTGTGGGTCGTGTTCAAGGATGACGTTAATGTTGAAGTCACCTGTAAGTATCAGGTGGTGTTTATTCATCTCTGCGTCAGTTATCATGTTTCTTAGGTTTTCGTTAATTATTATTATAATAATCAAAAGAAGCTCTAAACCACAAGGGTTATACAGCGCGGCAGGGCAGGAAAGGATGCAGGGGGAATAGGTTGTAAGCGGGAGATGGATGATTAGTAGGGTATGGAGTGCAGCAGAACAGTGGATAGTGCAGGAATAGAGGGTAGCAAGAGATCGAGGTAGAAGGGACTGAGGGAGGTGCTAGAGGTATAATCTTCAGAGTTTGTGTAGTAAGTCAGTTTCTGTCAAAAAGTCAACGAGAGAGTCAGGATTAAAGGAGGGTCCATCTGCAAGAAGGGAAGGTAAAGAAAGGGCCGCAGAGCGAAGACGCCGTTGGAGGTAAATTCTGCGTGCTCGCTGATAGAGTGGGCAGTCCAACAGAATATGTCGAACAGACACTGGAACCTGACAATGCTCACAGAGAGGGGCAGGGAGCCTCTCCATGAGATACCCGTGTGTAAGACGAGTGTTGCCAATGCGAAGACGGGAGAGTGTAGTCTCCCAACCTCGACATTGGTGACAAGAAGAAGGCCAGAAACCTATACTAGGTTTAATAGAATGAAGTTTGTTATTTAGCAGGTCAGACCAGCATTGTTGCCAACGGTGCGAAGGTGGGTAGCAATGACTGCAAAATAGTCCGTAAAAGGAACACCTCTATATGAAACTGGAAGGTCATGTACTGCTGACCGCGCAGCAGTGTCTGCCTGTTCATTGCCCTGCACGTAAACATGACCAGGGACCCAACAAAAAACAATATCTTTGTGCTTGCTAAAGATACGGCGTAACCAAAGGTGGATACGAAGAACTAGGGGGTGAGGTGTATCAATTTTACGGATAGCCTGTAAAGCACTAAGGGAGTCTGAAACGACCACAAATGGTGACACAGGCATAGATGCAATACGGATAAGTGCCACAAGAATGGCATACAATTCAGCCGTAAAGATGGTATCCGAGGGTAACAGATGCCCTTGCACGACATTGTCCGGGAAGACTGCTGCGAATCCGACACCGTCAGACGACTCTGAACCATCGGTGTACACTGCGATGGCATGGGAATGAGAACGGAAGTGGTCTAGAAATAAAACAGCGAGAAGCCGCCGTAGGTGGGCGGGCTTTCGCGCAAGGTAGAGGAATAGAACAGACACGAACAGGAAGAACTTCCCAAGGGGGTAGGGGAAAGGAAGATGTCACATGAACATATAGAGGTGGTAGCTGAAGGGAAGACAGGAGTGAATGTAAACGAAGAGAAAAGGGACGAAGTAAGCAGGGGCGACGAACAAATAAAGAGCGTCTACTAACATCTGTAACAATCCTATACATGGAAGGATTGTGGAGGTCATGAGAGCGAACATAATAGCGAATGCAATGTGCATCACGATGATCGGACAAGGATGGAATGTTCGCTTCTACATAGAGGCTCTCAACCGGGAAAGAACGAAATGCACCAAGGCATAAGCGTAATCTCTGGTGATGGATGGGCTTAAGGATGGAAAGAATGGCAGAGGAAGCCGCCGAATATATCTGGTCACCATAATCGAGTTTTGGTAAAATTACGGCTGAATGTAGACGAAGGAGAGTTTTATGATCAGCCCCCCATGAAAGATGTGCGAGGGTTTTAAGGAGGTTCAGCCGGCTGTGACAAGTTGCCTTAAGAGATGTAATATGAGGTTTCCAGGACAATCGACGGTCAAACAGGAGGCCGAGAAACCTGATAGTATCACGTTCTGGAATACGTGAGCCTTATAGGTACAATGGATGATCAAAGACCACTGAACGTCTAGTAAACGTAATTTGATGAGTTTTGCCACTAGAAAATTTAAACCCGTGAGTGGTGGCCCAATCAGAAACCCGGTTGATGGCATGCTGGAGGGAAACTGCAATGAGGTGACAGTCAGCACCTGCACAAGCTATAGCAAAGTCATCCACATAGAGCGATGACCAAATATTGGAAGGGAGAACAGATGCCAGATTATTTATAGCAAGGAGAAAGAGTGTTGTGCTCAGAACACAACCCTGGGGGACACCTTCAGCTTGGACAAATTCCGGGGAAAGTTCATTACTAACCCGGACACGGAAATGTCTGTCAGTTAAGAAAGCCTTAAGGAAAAATGGTAGATTGCCTCGGAGGCCTAAGGAGTGGGCCTGGGTCAAGATATTATACTTCCAAGTTGTGTCATAAGCCTTCTCAAGATCGAAAAAAATGGCAATAACCGAGTGGTTATTGGCAAAGGCATTACGAATATACGTATCCAAGTGCAGTAAGGGGTCAATAGCAGAACGGCCCTTACGAAAGCCATATTGACTAGTGGAGAGACTATTGTGAGTCTCTAAATACCACATCAAACGTCTATTAACTAGACGTTCCATCACCTTGCAAACTGCACTGGTAAGAGCGATGGGATGGTAGTGGGAGGTATCATGTCCCGTAGTACCCGGTTTGCAAAAAGGAAGAACAATAGCAGACTTCCACAGTTGGGGAATAACTCCTTGCGGCCATATAAGATTAAAGAGTCGTAAGAGGACAGTAAGAGCAGACTGATGTAAATGCTGTAGCATACGAATATCTATGCCGTCTGGCCCAGCTGCCGATGATCGGCAAGCAGAGAGTGTTGCCTCCAGTTCTTGAAGGGTAAAAGGCACAATAAGATTCTTCTCGGAGAGAAGAAAAATCTAAGGGCTTTAACTCGCTGGCAGACTTAGAAGAAAGGAACGAGGGGCATAGATGGAGCCCGAGAAATGCGGACCAGATGATTACCAATTTCAGTGGCAATGGCAAGAGGGTGTGCTATATCGACACCGGCAACCTGAAGAACAGGAGCCGGGTTGGGGGAGAATTTACCACTCAATTTCCGCACTTTCTTCCAGACTGCACTCATTGAGGAAGCCGAAGTGACCGTAGAAACGTAATCTCGCCAGCAAGTGCATTTAGCATCACGTATGATGCGGCGAGCAATTGCTCTCTTCTGCTTAAAATCAAGGACTCTCTCTGTGGTTCTGTTATACCGATACCTGCCCCACGCAACGCGTTTCAAACGTACTGCCCGAGGACAAGCAGGAGACCACCAAGGCACAAACTTCTGAGAATGCTTGCCCGAGGTTTGGGGGATAGAATGTGAAGCTGCCGTGAAGACGGAAGACGAAAAGAGATGTAAAACCTCATCAATGGAGGACGAGTAAGGAACCTCATGAAAGGCAGTAAGATGTGCGTAAAGGTCCCATTTCGCCCGGTCAAACTGCCAGCGTGGGCTACGAGGAGGAGGAGGAGAATACGAAGGGGACTTAAGGATGATTGGAAAATGATCGCTATCATGTAAGTCCGGGAGGACAGACCAGGTGAAGTCGAGGACAGTTGATGAAGAGCAGATGGAAAGATCAATGCAGGAGAAAGAATGAGTTCGGGGATCAAAATGGGTAGGAGTACCCGTATTTAAAACATGGAGGGGGAGAGAAGCAAGAAATGCCTCCAAATGAACGCCACGGAAGTCACAGTGCGACCCTCCCCAAAGAAAATGGTGTGCGTTAAAATCGCCAAGTAATAGAAGGGGTGGCGGCAAGGAAGAAACCAGAAAATCAATATCTGGGATAGACAATGCTCGTGAAGGGGAGATATATAAAGAACAGAGTATATACCACTTATTCAAGTGGATACGGGCTGCGGTGTAATGTAGAGAAGAATGAACATAGAGCTGACGGTATGGAACACCAGTGCTTATAAGATGAGCACTTTCGTTAAAGGTTCCATCGGAAAAAGGATCCGATGAATATAACAAATCATATCCTGAAAAGGGCCGGATAACAGAGGATTGCAATTTGGGTTCTTGCAAACAAACACCAACAGGGAAAAACTGGGAGAGCAAAACCTGAAGCTCACCCCGGTTACCCCTGAGGCCTCGGATATTCGACTGCAAATAAGCCATGATTTATAGAGAGAAAGATAGAAGTCGAAGTTAGAGGTATCTATGGACTAGAGTTAGAAAAGTCCACGTGTGGAGGCAGTGGAAGCTTTGTAATCAGAGAAGGAGTGGGACGCTGGGAAGGAAGGAGGGGTGTAGACGGAGAAACAAACAAACAAACAAATTTTATTTCATTGCAGATTGCAGATTACATATGTATCGGTAGTTACAATGTAAATTGAGTGCAAGGAGAGCCACTGACATGCCATGGCATTAGGGGCAGCTTATTCTAGTCCTTAAAGACTATGTACTTAATATTAGAGAAATTTATTGAGTTTATTCTAGTTAAAAATTATTTTCAAAATTACAATATGATGAAATTTTACTGTTTAAATTATTATATAATGATATTAGATTATTAGAGGTGTTAAGATTCTTGAATGATAATATGGAATTGAGATTATCTTAAGGAAAATAACATTGAGCATTTTTGACATTAACTTATAATATGAGTAGGGGGTAACATAATAGTAACATATTATTAAAAATTGAGATTATCGTATAGGAAAGTAATAATGAGCATTTTTCAAAGTAGTTTATAGTATGATCATTTAGTTTTGGGTGAGTAGGTGGTTTTGAGTTGAGTCTTAAATTGATTTTCAGACAAGATTATCTTAATATTTACTGGTAATGAATTCCAGATTCTGGGGCCCTTTATGTGCATAGAATTTTTACATAGGTTGATATGAACACGGGGTATATCAAAAAGTGATCTGTGTCTTGTGTTGTGGTCATGGGTCCTATTAAAGTTGGTGAGGAGAATTTTGAGCAGAGGGTTTATATTAGAGTGTAAAGTTTTATATATGTAGTAGGCACAAGAGTAAGTATGAATGTTCTTTACGGTGAGTAGTTTGAGACTTTTGAATATTGGTGTAGTATGCTGTCTAGAGTGGGAATTTATCATCATTCTGACTGCGGCCTTTTGTTGTGTTATTAGTGGTCTAAGGTGATTTAACGTTGTTGATCCCCATGCACAGATTCCATAGGTGAGATACGGGTAGATAAGTGAATGATATAGTGCAAGGAGAGCTGATTGAGGTACATAATAGCGTATCTTTGATAATATGCCTACTGTCTTCGAGATTTTCTTGGAAATTTGTTGTATATGTGTTTGGAATTTAAGGCTACTGTCAAGGTGGATTCCTAGGAATTTTCCCTCTGTGAGTCTTGTGATGGGTGTACCATTGAGTGTTATGTTAAGTGAAACATTTGTGGCTTTGCTTCCAAACTGTATGAAGTAGGTCTTGTCAGTATTGAGAGTAAGCTTGTTAGTCGTCATCCATATTGATATTTTCTGTTATTCGGCATTAACAGTGTTGGCCAGTATAACTGGATTTGGGTGAGAGAAGACATATGTTGTGTCATCTGCAAATAAAATGGGTTTGAGTAGTTGTGATGCATTCGGTAGGTCATTTATGTAAATGAGGAATAGGAGTGGCCCCAGGACACTTCCTTGAGGACTCCGACTGTAATTTGTTGTGTGGAAGAGTTCGCTCCATTTGTGTACACGTATTGGCTTCTGTTGGTGAGGTATGACTTTAGGTAGTTGAGTGGGTGCCCCCTTATACCATAGTGTGCTAATTTTGTGAGCAGTAAATCATGGTCGACTGTATCAAAAGCTTTGCGTAGATCAATGAAGATTCCCAGTGGGACTTCTTTTTTCTCAAGTGCTGTATATATTAACTCCAACATGTGCATAATAGCATCGTTTGTGCTCTTGTTTGTCCTGAATCCAAATTGACAGGGGTTGAGTACATTGTGTGAGACGAGGTAGGAATAGATTTGTCTATGAATTAATTTTTCGAAGATTTTAGAAAGCAATGGTAAATTAGAAATTGGTCTATAATTATTCAGGTCTGTTTGATCACCTCCTTTGTGGATCGGGGTGACCCTAGCTATTTTGAGAATTGATGGAAAGGTAGAGGCTTCAATGGATTTATTGAATAGTGTTGCTATAATTGGTGACAGTACCTGTGAAGCTTTTTTGTACATAAAAGTTGGTAAGCTGTTTATGTCTCCTGCCTTGTTTTTAAGGGTGTTGATTATGAGCGAGACTTCAATTGGGTTGGTAGGAGCTAGGAATAGCGTATTAGGGTAGGTGTTTGTGAGGTAGTCTGTTGGACGGGTGTTTGAGCTTGGGATTTTACTCGCTAGATTCTTTCCTATGGTGGAGAAGAAAACATTAAGTCTGTTTGCTGTCTCAGTAGGTGAGAGTAGGGGTTCATCTGCTCTTGATAATTTGATGGTGTTGTTTTTCGCTATCTTATTATTTCCTAGAATTGCAGATAGGGTCTTCCAGGTCTTTTTCATATCACCTTTTATGTTCTGGAGTCTGTTCTCATAATACAATTTTTTTGATCTTATCAGGCTGGTAAGGATTGATGAGTAGCGTTTGGATTGTTCTCTGGTTATTAGACCCCTTCTGTATTGTTTTTCATATTGGTGCCTTTTGTTAATTGATTTAAGGATGCTGGGTGTTAGCCAGGGATTGTTAAGTCTCTTAGCTGTGATCTGTTTAGTTTTTTAGGGCAATGTTTGTTATAGAGGTGGTGGGTTTTGTTAAGGAAATTCTTGATGCATTCATTAGTATCTGTATATGTTTCTATCTCATTATGCCAGTCAATGTTAATCATAGCTGTTATAAAGTTATTTACAGCTGACTCATTATGTAGTCTGAAGGTAACTTTTGTAATATCTAGGGGCAATTTACCAAGATTAGTTATGAGAAAGGTCGGATAGTGGTCTGTGGTGTTGTCTGTGATTATGCCTGATTTTAGAAGGGCTATAGTATTAGTCCAGATGTGGTCTAGTAATGAAGTACTAGTCTCGGAGATTCTTGTAGGTTTTGATATTGTTGGTAGTAACAAGCAGTTGCTCATAGTGTTTGTGAATTCTGTTACTTGTGGGTCCTGGTCATGTAGGAGATTTATATTGAAATCTCCTGTGAGCAGCAAATGTTCTTTGTTCATGTGTGCATCAGTTATCAGGTTACCTAGTTTTTCACTAAAATGGTGAATGTTTGACTGTGGTAATCTGTAGATGTTTATCACTGTGAGGGGTTTTTGCAGGTCTTTTGATTTAAATTTAGCTATAATATATTCTCCATGCTCATCCCTTATGCAAGAGTTATTGATACATTCAAGTTGATCTGAGTAATATATAGCTATTCCACCCCCTCGCTGATCTGTCCTACAGTTGTGAATGGCTGTGTAACCTGGGATGGCATAGACATCTGTAGTATCAGGCTTTAGCCAGGTCTCAGTGAGTGTGATGATTGACATATTGGTCTGGAGGGATTGGAGTAGTGCTGTGAGGTCATCATAATGTTTGCTCAAAGATCTAACATTGTAATTGAAGATAGTTATGTTATTGTTGGCTCTGAGTAATGTCTTTGCTTGATCTGCTGTGTAATAGTTGCAGTTGCTGTTGGAATCATGTAAGTCATTTAATAATAGGTTGATATCAGGATCAATTCCTGTAATCATAAGATTTGATGTGATTCTATAACTAGACCTGAGAATAATAGATAATACTAAACTTAATAATATGGTACTAGATTAAATTCTTAGGAACTATTTGATTATTACAAATTTTTAATAATAGTTTGTAGAGATATAAGGTATTTGACAGAGTTCTTGGCACGTGGATTTGTACCTTAGTCAATTTATACAAATGCAATTAATTGAACTATGGTAGTTTTACTAAAGCTGGGAATAAAGGAGCTAGGGAAAATAATAGCCAACAATGAAAGTAAAGTAAATTAGTACCTGAGTTAGCACCTTAATTATTATAATAAAAATTAATATAAGAACTGTGGCAGTTAGATTTTTAAAAATAAAAACTAGGGAATATAATAGTAAACAATGAGAGTTAACACTTTAGGGAATATAATAGTAAACAAAAAGAGTAAAACACTTTAGCACCAAAATTAGCACCTTAATTATGAGAGTTAACACTTTAGGGAATATAATAGTAAATAAAAAGAGTAAAACACTTTAGCACCAGAATTAGCACCTTAATTATTTTTTAAAGCTTCAAGTAAAGGAATTATTGGATGAAAGGCAGTACTAGGTATTGATTTGCTGGGAACTATTTCAAGAGAATATATAAATGGGGATTAAATTAAATGGACAGATAGTAAATATGATATAAAATTAACTTAGAAGCAAGATTTGATTTATATTATAAAGTTTAAGCAAGTAATAGCACTAAAAGTAAAGTACATAGTGTATGAGGTAGTTGGTACTAGCTAGTATAAAGTTAGTACAAAAATTTCACAAAGTAGTAGTAACATACACTAATACAGCACACGTATATTATGTGTTGAGGACAATAGGCTAATCAGTAATGGTAATGTCAGCTTGTCTAAGGAAGTTGGTGAGATCACGTTCGTTTGATATAGAAAATTGCTGACCTGTTGATACTTTTCGAACTAGTATTTTCCCATCACGAGCGAAGCACTGATGGATTTTGTTCTCCAGTTTAAGTTTTCTCAAAGTAAACAGAAGGTTTTGACGTTTCCTGGTTAGGCACTCATTGATATATACTCCATTTTTCACTGTAATTGCTGATTTAATTAGGTCCTTTTTTGTATCATATGAGTGAAGTCTGATCATTATACTAGGTTTACCTTGTTTTCCTAGCAATCGTGTTTCTTTGATTTCATTACTTTGCACATTAACTTGTAGGTGGTCTTGTAATATGTTGATAGCAGTTTCCTTGCACTGGGATTGAGTTATGTCTCTGGGAATGTGATTGCTGTTTATTATAACTGCATCAGACAAGTTATCTTGTTCAGTTTAGTCATCTTGAAAATCAAGATATTCATCAAGTCGAGTGTGCATGTTGTTATTCCAGTCCTTGATTGCTTCTTCCACCTTCATATTCAGAGTTGTTATTTGATCGGTGTGACTGGTTATAGCTGTTTGTAGAGTATTTTCTGTGTCAGTATTTCCCGATGTAATCTTCTCTTCAAGGTTTTGGATCTTGATCTCGAGGTTAGTTAGCTTGGATTCATATTTCACTAGTTTTGCTTTGATGTCTTTGTTTTCAGCTTCAAGGGCAATGATGTATTCCCTAATAGTATCAGGAGTAGTCATACCTTGGTGCCCATGATGGAATCCTACGAAGCTGGTGGGGTTGGTGGGAGAGTCAGCCATGGTCGGTGTTGTTATTGTTGTCGTCGGGACCCGGGTGGGGGTGTGGGGGGTTGTTGATGCACCGGCTTTCTGTTGTGTAGACATGTTGTGTTTCAAAGTCCTTAGCATTGGTTTCTTGGTACTGTTGTTGGTTCCTCTGCGATTTCCGCTCATAGTATCACTAGTGAAGCTATGGAGGAGGCTTTATTTCCTTTAGCTTGGGTTAGGCGTTCGTCTGGCAGCACGGGCGATGTTTGGGTTTGCAGGGCTGTCTTCCTTAGATCTTCAATTTTGTTAAGGTTTGGGTAGCATTTCTAGTATTCTTGGGTCATTTTGTGATCTACGTGGGTTTGTGCAGTTGTACCTTCAATTAGGCCATCACAAGCTTTGATGAGCGCTGAGTTTTTTGAAGAATAAGGGCTGCTAGGATGCTGCCTCTGCCGCTGCTGCCGCTGCCCTTGAAGGCGTAGATGAGAGACGGCCATAGAATATGAGAAGCATTCCGCCTCTTTGAGACAACGGATTTCCCGCTCATTCAGGTAACCCTGACAACGGCGAGAATACGATGGATGTGCCTCATGACAGTTAAGGCAAGAGGGAGGTAAAGTACAAGAAGGACTGGCATGGTCGTCGGCACCACAGACTGGGCATTCGGCCATGGACCTGCAATATTTCGCTGGATGACCAAAACGCCAGCAGTTTCTACACTGCTGTGGTGTAGGGGTCCCCTTTCGAACTTGTAAACGTTGACCTGCAATGTAGACCGAAGGTGGGAGTTCACGGCAGTCAAACGTTAAACGAGCTATATTGCAAGGAAA
>WNWK01033457.1:0-21143 GCA_009830355.1 Cherax destructor | reverse complement strand
TGTGATGACTGGTGATCCATCCACCTGTTGACTGATGATCCATCTACTGTGTAAGACTGGTGATCCACCCAAATTGTAATACAGGTGACGGGCACTTGTAAGACTGGTGATCCATGCACTTGTGTAAGACTGGTGGTCCATGCACATATAAGACTGGTGATCCATGCAAAGACTGGTGATCCATGCACTTGTGTAAGACGGTGATCCATGCACTTTTTAAGACGGTGATCCATGCACTTGTGTAAGAATGGTGATCCATGAAATATAAGACTGGTGACCCTTTGCACTTTTACGAAGCTTGTGATCCTCTACTTTAAGAATCTTGATCCATGCATTTTTAAAGGGTTTTTTAAAAAATAATTTAATATGATAAAAGGGTTTTTTTGTGATGGTGTTTTGTTTACCCCTTCTGGAAAATAAGCCACGAAGAAGTATCAGAATGGTAAATCAATAATCATTTTCAAATTCAAAATTTTCTTTCCATAGTATACAATATGTTGTTTACACACAGTGTACTATTGTTAAGCACAAAGAATGCCAGGGCCACCACTCACAAGTTTAAATTTTCTAGTGGCAAAAATCATCAAATTACGTTTACTAGATGTTCAGTGGTCTCTGATCATCCATTGTACCTATAGGGCTCACATATCCCAGAACGTGATACAGTCAGGTTTCTCCGCCTTCTGTTTGACCGTTGATTGTCCTGGAAACCTCACATTACCTCTCTGAAGGTGACTTGTCATAGCAGCCTGAACCTCCTTAAAACCATAGCACATCTTTCATGGGGGGCTCCTCTTTAAGGGAGGCTCCTTGTCGCGGTAAAGAGGCTATCGGTCTGAGGAATTGGACCTCTTGGTCTTCTTCCTCAGACCGAACCTAATTACCCCCCAATCCCCCCTCCCCTTTCCCATCTTCCCCATCCTCCCTTTTCCCTTTCCTCCTCCTCATCCCTCCCTTATTTCCTTCCCATTTTTACCCTGGGAGCTTCTCTCCACAGGCTTTCTAGTTCCTAGGTAGGGGGAAGGGTACCGTGGTCCAATCCCTTTCTGTTGAGGTTCTCGGTGGTGGTGTAGTTTGCCGTGGAATCTGGATCGCTTGGGGATGTCCCGATCCCTCTCCGGTCTCCCGGGGGGTGGCCTTGGGTATCTTTCGGGCGACAGGTGTATCTCTGGAGGCCACCTTTCGGATTCCGGGGGTGGTGGCCAAAGGCGGTATGCTTTGTGGCGGATATACAGCCGCCCTCTCTTTTGTCTGCCGAGGTGGCTCGGTGGATGTGAGGTTGCTATCCCGGATTGCTGGTTTGCTGGCATGAAGGGTAGGTTATGGCACGGGTTCCATGCAGCATCTGCACTACTTGCGGTGTTGAGGTCCTCTTGGGCACGGAGGGGGATTTACGCCCCTTTCATTCCTCCTAGGTGCTATTCCTCCACGTTCCCCCCTTTTTTTATTTTTATTTTCTTCTTTCTCTTTTTTTCTTAAAAACAAAAAGAAAGAAGTAACCTAACCATGGATGCCCTAATCTGTGAACCTACCCCCGGGCCCCTTGATACCACACCTAGTTCTGACCCTACCTCGTTAATGGACGACTTCGGACAACCCTAATACCCCTGTTCCTCTTTCTGGTGCCGGTTCGTCACCTGCTTCAGGTACCAGGGACCCGACTGGCTTTCGATACATCTGATCTTCGCTATTCTCTGACCTTGATTCCGGCTTCTCCCTTAACGGTGCAGCAATTTTCGAAGTGCCCGCCCGTCACATGTAGGACCACCCCCGGTCCCGCGCACAAACGACCACGACCCTTACATGACGATTCAACACTTCCTTCTCGTTCGTCTCAGAAACGACTAGCTTGTCGCGCACTCCCTTAGACACTGTTTCACACTACTCAATTGACAAAATTTTTTACTCTACAACCGACTTCTCTTAATACCTATCATTCAGATCATAGTATCGGTAAAGCTCTGCTACGCCATGTTGGTAAAGATATCATATTTCATGCTCTCAAGAGCGGCACTCGCATCACGGTCCAGAATGCTGGCCAAGCTCGCAATCTTTCTCTTCTTACAACCATAGATACTGTTCCTGTTACTATTGACAAGCACCATTCACTCAATTCTTGTGGTTCTGTCATTTTACCCCACACCATTGTCCAACGGAATTTCCAGACATGTGGTGATGACATTTTAGAGCAGCTTGAGCTCCAAGAACTCCCTATCCTTAAAGTTGACACTTTTGTCCTCCCTGCCAATAAGCGACGACGTTATCCTTGCAATATAGCTCGTTTAACGTTTGACTGCCGAGAACTTCCACCTTCGGTCTACATTGCAGGTCAACGTTTACAAGTTCGAAAGGTGACCCCTACACCTCAGCAGTGTAGAAACTGCTTGCGTTTTGGTCATCCAGCGAAATATTGCAGGTCCATGGCCGAATGCTCAGTCTGTGGTGCTGACGACCATGCCAGTTATACTTGTACTCTACCTCCCTCTTGCCTTAACTGTCATGAGGCATATCCATCGTATTCTCGCCGTTGTCAGGTTTACCTGAATGAGCAGGAAATCCGTTGTCTCAAAGAGGCGGAAGTCTTCTCATATGCTATGGCCGTCTCTCATCTACGCCTTCAAGGGAGACTTCCCCGTATTTCCTATTCTCACATTGCTAAACGTCGCCCTGCTTCTGGGGTCCCAACTTCCACGGCTTCCTCTGTAGTCGCCTCATCCTCAGTCACCCCTGTCTCGAATCCTTTTGATGTTCTTGGCTCCGAGGTCCCTACCTCGGCTTCCCATACTATCCACACTCCTTCCTCTACTCACTCGCACAGTTCTGAGTCTACACGTCCTCGTCCTTCACCTAAACCTTCTCATAAGCCCGGCAAAAAATCCCTACTGCCAGGTTCTTCGTCTCCGCCTAGTTCTGTAATGTGTGTGGAGGTTCATCTTCCTCCTCATACACTACCTTCATCCCCTGTTCCCTCCCAAGCCCCTTCGACAGTTTCCTCTTCTATCTCCTCGCCCTCTACTTTAGTACAGTCTATAGACTCTCTGATAGTTGCTCACTCTTCTTCCATTTCTAATGTAGTCCCACATTCTGCATCTTTGACTTCCAAAACACTGGAAGCTATTGCAGAATATATTTCAGAGACTGGACCGATGATGGACACTACTCCACCTGAGGTTCCTCATCTCTCTTCTTCGTCTCAACCCCCCCTTCCTTCACATCGTCCTCCTCCTTCTCTGATTACAGGTCTTCCGCTGCTTCCACACGTGGACTTTTCTAACCCTAGTCCATAGATTCCTCTCACTTCCACTTATATCTTTCTCTCCATAAATCATGGCTTATTTACAGTGGAATATCCGAGGCCTCAGGGGTAACCAGGATCAACTTCAGTTGTTGCTCTCCCAGTTTTCCCCTGTTGGTGTCTGTTTGCAAGAATCCAAATTACAATCCACTGTTTTCAGGCTATGATTTGTTATATTCATCGGATCCTTTTTCCGATGGAACCTTTAACGAAAGTGCTCTTATACACACTGGTGTTCCATACCGTCAGCTCTATGTTCCTTCTTCCTTACACTACACCACGGCCCATATCCACTTGAATAAGTGGTATACACTCTGTTCTTTATATCTCTTCCCTTCGCGGGCATTGTCTATCCCAGATGTTGATTTTCTGGTTTCTTCCTTAACGCCACCCCTTCTATTACTTGGCGATTTTAACGCACACTATTTTCTCTGGGGAGGGTCGCACTGTGACTCCCGTGGCATTCAGTTGGAGGCATTTCTTGCTTCTCTTCCCCTCCATCTTTTAAATACAGGTACTCCTACCCATTTTGATCCTCGAACTCATTCTTTCTCCTGTATCGATCTCTCCATCTGCTCTTCAACAGTCCTTGACTTCACCTGGTCTGTCCTCCCGGACTTACATGACAGCGATCATTTCCCAATCATCCTTAAGTCCCCCTGTTTTCTCCACCTCCTCATTGCCCACGCTGGCAATTTGACCAGGCGAAATGGGACCTTTACGCACTTCTTACTGCCTTTCATGAGGTTCCTACCTCGTCCTCCATTGATGAGGTTTTACATCTTTTCTTCCTCCATCTTCACAGCGGCTTCACGTTCTATTCCCCAAACTTCGGGCAAGCATCCTCAGAAGTGCGTGCCTTGGTGGTCTCCTACTTGTGCTCGGGCAGTGTGTTTGAAACGCACTACATGGGGCAGGTAGCATTTAAGGCGCAGGCTGAGTTTCCAAGACTTTTTGTGGGAAAAAGGAGCACTTTGTGTCTCATGGGCAACTAAACTGATAAATTTAAAAAAAATTTTTGGGAGGGGTGCTTAAATAGTTTACTCTTTTTTTGGTAGGATAATTAGAAATCCACTTCACTCTTTGGAGAAAATTCTTTTGATGAAGTTATGGTCCAGCCTGCACTATTACCAAGTCCTACCTCTTCAAGGATGGGGGGGCTCCTTGGTGTGGTGAAGAGGCTCTTGGTCTGAGGAATTAGACCTTTTGGTCTCCTTCCTCAAACCGAACCTAATTACCCCCTAATCCCTTTTCCCTATCCCATCTTCCCCATCCCCCCTTTTCCTCTTTCCTTCTCATCCCTCCATTATTCCCTTCCTATTTATAGCCTTTGGGATTCTTCCCGCAGGCACTCTAGTTCCTAGGTAGAGGGGAAGGGTACCAGGGTCCATCCCATTCCGTTGAGGTCCTTGGCGGTGGTGTTTACCTGGAGAGGGTTTCAGGGGTCAACGCCCCCCTTGGCTCGGTCTGAGACATGGCCTCATGGTGGATCAGGGTCTGATCAACAAGACTGTTGCTGCTGGCTGCACATAGACTGACATATGAACCACAGCCTGGTTGGTCAGGTACTGACTTTAGGTGCCTGTCCAGTGCCTTCTTGAAGACAGCCAGGGGTCTATTGGTAATCTCTCTTATGTATGCTGGGAGTCAGTTGAACAGTCAGGTCACTTCCACTTAACCCGTAAACGGTCCAAACGTATATATATGTTATTACATCTACTGCCCCAAACGTATATTTACGTTTTATTTTTCTTGCCTCCAAATTTGGCATGATTGGCCTGAGATGCCTGATCAGCATAGAATGGATCTTAACTCTGTGTGTGCTGTATTAAAAAAATCTGGGACCACTTAGTACCTTGTGGGAGCACCAGTTCAAATGAGCGCCAGCTACAGCAAACAGCATGGCAAACACTTTGGATTCACTGATTTCATGTAGTATTAACTATCCTATTTTAAGGGGAAAGTGATGTTGACCCCGAGTTTCATGGCTTTGAGGTGGATGTGGCCAAAAGTCGTTGAGGAAATATCAAAAACCTCGATAATAACCCATGTGCAACACTTATGCAACACCCTTTCAGAAAGTCTTATAACCTATGCCCTAAGTAAAGAGAAACAATTCTGGAACATGTAATACGTGTTTGACAGGCTGACTCTATCTCCGTCTGTCTGTATCTATGTCTCTTTGTCTCTGTCTATCTATCTGTCTGTCTGTCTCTATCTGTCTGTTTCTATCTGTCTGTCTCTGTCTCTATCTGTCTGTCTCTATCTGTCTGTCTCTGTCTGTCTCTATCTGTCTGTCTCTATCTGTCTGTCTCTGTCTGTCTCTATCTGTCTCTATCTGTCTGTCTCTATCTGTCTCTCTATCTGTCTGTCTCTGTCTGTCTCTGTGTCTATCTGTCTGTCTCTATCTGTCTCTCTATCTGTCTGTCTCTATCTGTCTGTCTCTATCTGTCTCTATCTGTCTGTCTCTATCTGTCTCTATCTGTCTGTCTCTATCTGTCTGTCTCTGTCTGTCTGTCTCTGTCTGTCTGTCTCTGTCTATCTGTCTCTGTCTATCTGTCTCTGTCTATCTGTCTCTGTCTATCTGTCTCTGTCTATCTGTCTATCTGTCTCTGTCTATCTGTCTCTGTCTATCTGTCTCTGTCTATCTGTCTCTGTCTATCTGTCTCTGTCTATCTGTCTCTGTCTATCTCTTTCTATCTGACTGTCTATCTCTGTCTCACAGGTACACAAATACAATTATACATAGTGTAAATTACCTAGGATAACCCAAAAAGTCCAGACTATTTACTATACTCTGCTTGTAGATATAATGTGTAAACATGACTGGCAAATACTATTTACATTTGCTCAGGAACCAGACATGACGTCGCAATTGTGTGTAATACCTGTTGCCTGTTGGTTCACGAGTGGCTCTCTCTGAGATGGGAGAGCTAGACGCTAGACACAGACAGACAGACAGACAGCTTGACAAACAGATAGCTTGACAGATAGATATGTTTATGTGTAACAGTGTAAACAAGAGGGCCGATGCTCATCAAATAAAGATGATCTTCGTCTCAAAACCCAACAAGGACATCCGTAATCGAGAAAACTACAGACCTATCTCTACTCGAAGTTGCAGGCAAAGCCTTCGAAAAAATCATCTCCTACAGACTGAACTACTACATGGAATTCAATCACCTCTTCACTGAAAAACAGTTTGGTTTCAGGTCCCACCGCGGAACACAGCATGCTATCAGCATCATCTACGATGCTGTAGATAGTCTGAGGAACCAAGGAAACCTGACCCTAATTGCAACAAGGGACATCCACAAAGCCTTCGACAGCCTCTGGCACGACGGGCTTATATTCAAGCTAGCCGACCTACAAGACCACAACTGGACCTTTCTCAGACTCATATTCAATTTCCTAACAGGCAGAAACATCATCCCCAACTTTAATGGCAAATCTGCAGTACCATTCACCCCAACAGCTGGAGTACCACAAGGCTCATGCCTCAGCCCCATACTCTTCAATATTTATGTAAATGACCTCCCACAACCAGAACACAATGATACAATCATCACACAATTTGCAGACGACATTATCCATGAAGTGTCATCCACCCCCATATCAGGTGCAACAAAATACAGGAGAGTAATAGCGAAAATGAATGAGGAATTACGAAGAACAGAGAACTGGTAGAAAAAGTGTAGAATCACAACTAATCCAAAAAAAGTCCTCATCAGCACCATCAGCTGTCTTCCATCTACCATAGAAGACAAAGGAGGTATTTCCATTAGAGGGTCACGTGTCGATAGAAACCCGAACAAGATCCTAGGATATGAGATCGACAGATTACTTCTCTCCACTTCTCACATCTCTAAAAAAGTGAACCTAGCTAAAGCCCACCTCAGCCAACTATTCAGATTCAAAGATGCCCCTCCCCACATCAAGAAGCACCTCTACAAGATGATGATCAGACCATTGCTAGAATACCTCGCGACGTTATCACTAACAACTAAAACCAACATGCTGTGGCTTCAACGTGTCCAAAACAAAGCCCTCCGCTTTATCACTGGGACCAGACTCAGGACAGAATCATAATTGAAGACCTACACATACAACAGGATATCGCTGCAATTAATGTCAGGATAGACAAACTAAGGAAGAGACAGCTATATGACATGCAAGATCTCTATGTACCTGATAGAGAACCCCCTCCCCAACCAGTAAACACTACTATGTCATCAACACACCTCCCCACCGAACCCAAAGAATGACCCTGCAACAAAGAGTTAGACATTTCATTCACAATGAAAACTACCCATGACCAAGAATCCTATGTGATCTCCCCAATGAACCAGAAGAGTGGATACCACCAATCCCAGTCTACGTCCAACAACGTAGATAAATTCGGAGCTATCTATGGGTGACCTACCATTTTCAAACTACATCTTACAACTAACATTGTAACACCCATGAACCTCCTACTAAAGGACACCACCCAGAAACTGCTTGACCAGCTCCGGGCTAGCCACCAACAACATCGAAAACCCAGGAACTACCACCTGTTGCAGCAGAAACTGCTTGACCAACTCTGGGCTAGCCACCAACAACATCGAAAACCCAGGAACTACCACCTGTTGCAGCAGAAACTGCTTGACCAACTCTGGGCTAGCCACCAACAACATCGAAACCCAGGAACTACCACCGTTGCAGCAGAAACTGCTTGACCAACTCTGCAGCCACCAACAAATCGAAAGCTCAGCAACTACCACTGTGCAGCAGCCTTGCCTCCGAAGAAAATAAATAAATTACCAATCGTATGCATTCTTCCAACTCGTAGCATGCTGTGATACAGCAGTATACTGTGTGTAACTGATGGTCACTAGGCATACCCACCTCATAAAGATAACTTATGTATAACTCTACATACACATGTTCGTGGAGGTTCTTTCTAGATTGGGTAATGAACAGACGAGATTGATGGTAACTTGGTATATTAAGGTCAATAGACAGGGTGGAATCTCAGAGTTCGCAGGCCTGGTTCTTCTCTACACAGTGTTTGGATGGTGACTGAGGCACTGCCCGAGCAGGGCTCATAGTGTTCAAAGGGTTGACCTTTGACATGGGTGACCTTGACATTGGGCTAACGGTTTGATCACATGAGCAGAAACGGTTATACCCTATGAACTATCACTGGGCTTACAGTGACACACACACTTATTATATCGCACCAAAGTGGATACACCACTTACCTTTATAACACTCACCTCCCTCCCAACCATTTCCCATATTTCCATCCTTACCCATCCTTCCTTCCCCATCTTACCGACGCTCAGGTCAAATCAAGTTAGCTATCACTGCACCTCGGTACGCTCATCAAATGTCACTCACTTATCACTGTCAGCAGTGGACTGACACTTGTCTAGCATCATGCTTCAAGGGAACATATTATTATTATTATTATTATATGCTCCCACATATCCAAAACATTGCTGGGTCCTATAAATACTTTGTATATATTCCTAGACAGTAAATGACCAAGGCAGGTGTAAATGTCCACCTCTCAGTGTGTTTGCGACAATTTGAGTACAATTTTAGTACCTAATATTAGTGTTAGAACAAAGATTGGTTATGAAATGACAAGAACTACTATAAATTGTAATTGTCAGAACATAAAAATTATGTAAAATATAAAATGAGAAAAAGTTATATCGGCAACACTTCTGCAAGCAGCAGGACTCGATATTGCTGTCAGGGAGCATCTAGGCCAACTTCTCGGCCTCATATCTTGGTAAGTAGTGACTCTAATTTTTTTTTTAGCCTATAACACTTAGAAAATGTGCTCTTTATTTCTATATAAAAAAACGATTTTTTTTTCAAAATATTCGGGGCACTGGGCGCACAAACATATATATACTTTGGACCGTTTACGGGTTAAGGAAGGAGCATGGCTTAAGACCTAGTAGCACAAGCTAGTCAGGTCCAACTCGCACCCACCCACACCCATACCCATTCAGACAGTATTTATCTAACCAATTTTTAAAACTACACAACTCTTAGCTTCTATGACGGTACTCAGGAGTTTGTTCCACTCATCCACAACTCTATTACCAAACCAGTGCTTTCCTATATCCTTCCTGAATCTGAATTTTTCCAACTTGAAACCATTGCTGTGAATCCTGTCTTGGCTGGATATTTTCAGCACACTATTTACATCCCCTTTATTTATTCCTGTTTTCCATTTATACACCTCATTCATATCCCCCCTAATTCTATGCCTTTCTAGAAAGTGCAGATTTAGGGCACTCAGTCTATCTTCATGGGGAAGATTTCTTTACATGGAATCGAACATAATTCTCCAGAATGCTGTTCTAGTGCCGTTACGAACGAATTTGTTCCCATAAGGACGAATGTAAATTAGATTAGTCTGTTTCAGACCCCAAAAGTACGCTACAAAAGCACTTACAAAATACACTTACATAATAATTCGAGTTGGGTGCTATTCAATTCGGGGTCCACTGTATATCCATTCTGTAATACAGTGACCAGAACTGTGCAGCATAATCTAAATGAGGCCTAACCAAGGATATATAGAGTTGAAGAACAACCTGAGTACTTCTATTATTTATACTTCTTGATATGATGCCAAGGATTCTGTTAGCTTTATTGTGAACACTTATGTACTGTTGTATTGGTTTCAGGTAACTGCTAACCAGAACTCCTAAATCTTTTTTGCAATCAGTAGTATTAAGATCTACATTATTCAGTTTATATGTGGCATGGTTCCTCTTTAAGGGGGGGCTCCTTGTCATGGTAAAGAGGCTATCGGTCTGAGGAATTGGACCTCTTGGTCTTCTTCCTCAGACTGAACCTAATTACCCCCCAATCCCCCCTCCCTTATCCCATTTTCCCCATCCCTTTTCCCTTTCCTCCTCCTCCTCATTCCTCTTTTATTTCCTTCCCATTTTTACCCTAGGAGCTTTCCTCCACAGGCATTCTAGTTCCTAGGTAGTGGGAAGGGTACCGTGGTCCATCCCTGGGGATGGCTTTAGGTATCTTTCAGGCGACTGGTGTATCTCTGGAGGTCACCTTTCAGATTCCAGGGGTGGTGGTCAAAGGAGGTATGCTTTGTGGCGGATATCCGGCCACCCTCTCTTTTGCCCGCCGAGGTGGCGCGGTGGATGTGAGGTTGCTATCCGGATTGCTGGTTTACTGGCATGAAGGGTAGGGTATGGCACAGGTTCCATGAAGCATCTGCACTACTTGCGGTGTTGAGGTCCTCTTGGGTGCGGAGGGGGATTTACGCCCCTTTCATTCCTCCTAGGAGCTATTCCTTCACGTTCCCCCCTTTTTTTTATTCTTTTTATTTTTATTTTCGTTTCTTTTTTTTTCTTAAAAACAAAAAGAAAGAAGTAACCTAACCATGGATGCCCTAATCTGTGAACCTACCTCCGGGCCCCTTCTTGATAGCGCATCTAGTTCTGACCCTACCTCGTTAATGGACAACTCTTCAGACATCTCTAATACCCCTGTACCTCTTGCTGGTGCTGGTTCGTCACCTGCTTCAGGTACCAGGGTTCCGACCAGCCCTTTTGACACGTCTGACCTTCGCTTTTCTCTGACCTTGATTCCGGCTTCTCCCTCAACGGTGCCGCAATTTTCCTATCACTAGCCCGTCACCCATCGGACCACCCCCGGTCACACACCCAAACGACCAAGACCCTTACATGACGATTTGACACTTCCTTCTCGTTCATCTCAGAAATGACCGGCTCGTCACTCACTCCTTGCAATAAGCTTGTTTAACATTTGACTGCCATAAACTTCCACCATCAGTCTACATTGCAGGTCACCGTTTACAATTCAAAAGGTGACCCCTACACCGCAACAGTGTTGAAACTGCTGGCGATTTGGTCATCCAGCAAAATATTGCAGGTCCATGGCCGAATGCCCAGTCTGTGGTGCCGATGACCATGCCAGTCCTTGTAATCTACCTCCCTCTTGCCTTAACTGTCATGAGGTACATCCATCGTACTCGCTGTTGTCAGGTTTACCTGAATGAGCGGGAAATCCATTGTCTCAAATAGGCGGAAGGCTTCTCATATGCTATGGGCGTCTCTCATCTACACCTTCAAGGGAGACTTCCCTGTATTTCCTATTCTCGTATTACTAAAAGTCGCCTCACTTCTGGGGTCTCAACTTCCCCGGCTTCCTCTGTGGTCGCCCCATCCTCAGTCACCCGTCTCGAATCCTTTTGCTGTTCTTGGCTCTGAGGTCCCTACCTCGGCATCCCATACTGTCCACACCCCTTCCTCTACTCACTCGCACAGTTCTGTGTCTACATGCCCTTGTTCACCACCTAAACCTCATCACCCCTCTTCTCATAAGTCCTGCAAAAAATCACCATTGCCCAGTTCTTCTCCTCCGACTAGTTCTGTAATGTGTGTGGAGGTTCATCCTCCTCCTCGTTCAATGTCTTCATCCCCTGTCCCCTCCCACGTTCCTTCCTTGACTGCCCCGCCCCAGGCCGCTTCCACTCCTGTCCCCTCCCAAGCCCTTTTGACAGTTTCCTCTTCCATCTCCTCGCCCTCTACTTTAGTACAGTCTATAGTCTCCCCAATGGTTGCTCATCCTCCTCCCTCTTCCATCTCTAATGCTGGAAGCATTGGATTGGCACCTAAAGTCAGTACCTGACCAGCCAGGCTGTGGTTCGTACGTTGGACTGCGTGATTTAGCGCTTCTATTTGATTATAATATAATAATGGACTGCGTGCGGCCAGCAGAACAGCCTGGTGATCAGGCTCTGGTCCAATAGGGCCTGGTCACAGACCGGGCCGCGGGGCTGTCCCTAGAACTCTCTCCAGGTAGACTCCGGTAGAGTCTGAACCTTGATGGACACCCTCCACTCCTCCGTCCTCCTCTCTCTTCTTCCTCTATACCCCTCCTTCCTTCCGTCCTCCTTCTCTGATTACAAGTTTTCCGTTGCCTCCACACGTGGACTTTTCTAACCATAGTCTATAGATACCTCTAACTTCGAGTTATATCTTTCTGTCCATACATTATGGTGTATTTGCAGTGGAATATCCGAGGCCTCAGGGGTGACCGGGGTGAGCTTCAGGTGTTGCTCTCCCAGTTTTCCCCTGTTGGTGTCTGTTTGCAAGAACCCAAATAACAATCCTCTGTTATCCAGCCCTTTTCAGGCTATGATTTGTTGTATTCATTGGATCCTTTTTCTGATGGAACCTTCAACGAAAGTGCTCTTCTTATACACACTGGTGTTCCATACCGTCAGCTCTATGTCTATTCTTCTCTACATAACCGCAGCCCATAACCACTTGAATAAGTAGTATACACTCTGTTCTTTATATCTCTCCCCTTCACTAGCATTGTCTATCCCAGATGTTGATTTTCTGGTTTCTTCCTTGCCGCCACCCCTTCTATTACTTGGCAATTTTAACACACCATTTTGTTTGGGGAGGGTCGCACTATGACTCCCATGGCGTTCAGTTGGAGGCATTTCTTGCTTCTCTCCCCCTCCATGTTTTAAATACAGGTACTCCTACCCATTTTGATCCCGGAACTCATTCTTTCTCCTGCATCGATCTTTCCATCTGCTCTTCATCAACTGTCCTTGACTTCACCTGGCCTATCCTCCCAGACTTACACGATAGGGATTATTTCCCAATCATCCTTAGGTCCCCTTTGTATTCTCCACCTCCTTGTAGCCCATGCTGGCAATTTGACCAGGCGAAATGGGACCTTTACGCATATCTTAATGCCTTTCATGAGGTTCCTTCTTCGTCCTCCATTGATGAGGTCTTACATCTCTTTTCGTCCTCCATCTTCACGGTAGCTTCACATTCTATCCCCCAAACCTCGGGCCAGCATTCTCAGAGGTGTGTTCCTTGGTGGTCTCCTGCTTGTGCTCGGGCAGTACATTTGAAACGCGCTGCGTGGAGCAGGTATCGGTATAACAGAACCACAGAGGTGATGGAACGTCTAGTTAATAGACGTTTGATGTGGTATTTAGAGAGTCAGTAGTCTCTCCACTAGTCAATATGGCTTTCGTAAGGGCCGTTCTGCCATTGACCCCTTACTGTGCTTGAATACCTATATTCCTAATGCCTTTGCTAATAACCACTCGGTTATCGCCATCTTTTTCGATTTTGAGAAGGCTTATGACACAACTTGGAAGTATAATATCTTGACCCAGGCCCACTCCTTAGGCCTCCGAGGCAATCTACCATTTTTCCTTAAGGCTTTCTTAACTGAAAGACATTTCCGTGTCCGGGTTAGTAATGAGCTTTCCCCGGACTTTGTCCAAGCTGAAGGTGTCCCCCAGGGTTGTGTTCTGAGCACAACACTATTTCTCCTTGCTATAAATAATCTGGCTTCAGTTCTCCCATCCAACATTTGGTCATCACTTTATGTGGATGACTTTGCTATAGCTTGTGTGGGTGCTGACTGTCACCTCATTGCAGTTTTCCTCCAGTATGCCATCAACCGAGTTTCCGATTGGGCCACCACTCACGGGTTTAAATTTTCTAGTAGCAAAACTCGTCAAATTACGTTTACTAGATGTTCAGTGGTCTCTGATCATCTGTTGTACCTATAGGGCTTATGTATCCCAGAACGTGATAGTCAGGTTTCTCGGCCTCTTGTTTGACCGTCGATTGTCCTGGAAACCTCACATTATCTCTCTGAAGGCAACTTGTCATAGCCGGCTGAACCTCCTAAAAACCCTCGCACATCTTTCGTTGGAGGGTGATCTTAGCACTCTCCTCCGCCTGCATTTAGCCTAATTTTATCGAAACTCGATTATAGTGACCAGATATATTCGGCGCCTCCCCTGCTACTCATTCCAGCCTTAATCCCACTCATCACCAGGGATATCATTTATGTTTATGCCTTGGTGCATTTCGTTCTTCCCCAGTTGAGAGCCTCTATGTAGAAGGGAACATTCCATCCTTGTCAGATCGTCGTGATGCACATTGCATTCGCTATTATGTTCACTCCCATGAACTCCTCAATCCTTCCATGTACTATAGGATTGTCACAGATGTTAGTAGGCGCTCTTTATTTGTCAGTCGCCCCTGTTTACTTCATCCCTTTTCTCTTCGTCTACATTCACTCTTGTCTTCCTTCAATTACCACCTTTATACGTTCATGTGACATCTCCTTTCCCTACCCCTTGGGAAGTTCCTGCTGTCCGTGTCTGTTCTATTCCTCTACCTTGCACGAAAGCCCAACTACCTACGGCGGCTTCTCGCTCTTTTTTTCGAGACCACTTCCATTCTCATTCCCATGCCATCACAGTATACACAGATGGTTCAAAGTCATCTGACGGTGTCGGATTCGCAGCAGTGTTTCCGGACAGCGTCTTGCGAGGACATCTGTTTCCCTTGGCTAGCATCTTTACAGCTGAATTGTATGCTATTCTTGTGGCACTTATCCGTATTGCATCTATGCCTGTGTCACCATTTGTGGTCGTTTCAGACTCCCTTACAGGCTATCAGTAAAATTGATACACATCATCCCCTAGTTCTTCGTATCCACCTTTGGTTATGCTGTATCTTTAGCAAGCACAAAGATATTGTTTATTGTTGTGTCCCTGGTCATGTTGACATACAGGGCAATGAACAGGCAGACACTGCTGTGCGGTCAGCAGTACATGACCTTCCAATTTCATGTAGAAGTGTTCCTTTCACGGTCTATTTTGCGGTCATTGCTACCCACCTTCGCACCTGTTGGCAACAACGCTGGTCTGACCTGCTAAATAACAAACTTCTATCTATTAAACCAATTATAGGTTTCTGGCCTTCTTCTTGTCACCAATGTCGGGGTTGAAAGACTACACTCTCCCGTCTTCGCATCGGCCACACTCGTCTTACTCACGGGTATCTCATGGAGAGGCTCCCTGCCCCTCTCTGTGAGCATTGTCAGGTTCCAGTGTCTGTTCGACATATTCTGTTAGACTGCCCCCACTGTCAACGAGCACTCAGAATTTACCTTCAAGGACGTCTTCGCTCTGCGGCCCTTTCTTTACCTTCCCTTCTTGCAGATGGACCCTCTTTTAATCCTGACTCTCTCGTTGACTTTTTGACAGAAACTGACTTACTACACAAACTCTGAAGATTTTACCTCTAGCACCTCCCTCAGTCCCTTCTACCTCAATATCTTGCTACCCTCTATCCCTGCACTATCCTCTGTCCTGCTGCACTCCATACCCTACTAATCATCCATCTCCTACTTACAATCTATTCTCCCTAAAATCGTGCAATAACCTGCAGCTCTGTATGACCCCTGTGGTTTAGCGCTTCTATTTGATTATAATAATAATAATACCCCCAGGCCTTTTTCTGTTACTGCACCCTGTTCTGACCCGGCCTCATCATTGGACCACCTTTTAGACACTTCCACTACCCCTGTAACTCTTGTGGTGCCGATTCATCACCTATTTCAGGTACCGGGGTTCCAACTGGACGTTTTGATACGTCTGACCATTGCTCTTCTCTGACCTTGATTCCGGCTTCTCCCTCTACGGTGCAGCAATTTTCATATTGCTCCCCCGTCCCTCGTCGAACCACCTCCGGTCCCATATCTAAATAACCAAGACCCTTATGCCAGGGGAACGCCTTCCACCAAAGATAGGGTTTTCTGGATTTTATTTAAAATTAAAAAAAAAAAAAAAAAATGGCCTTGGTGGTTTTGATCTGTTGGTGAATCAGGAGTATTCAATGACCGGAGGTTGGAGAAATGATGGTGGTTTTCTCCAAGTCGATGTTAGTCTCCAGAGTAGATGGTAAGTCTCCTGGGACCACTAAGTTGAAGTACCACACTGTAGATATCCAAAAAGTAGCTAGATCCACACAACACCCTCTAATGCCAGCAAGTCAAGAACTTGAGGTAGAGAAGTTGTTGCAATTTCACGTTAAGTCCAAGGGAATCTTCCTCAAGTCTAGTGTCTGTCCTGGAGAACCAGTCCAGGGGCAGAGCTGATAATAAAGAAAATATTCTGGTTACCATGAGTTGTAAAACATTTAAGATAGAAAAAGGTGTTCCATAACGGCCAAGTCACTACTGGTAACCAAAGAAAACATAGTAATCAAACAAAAGAAATACTCCTGGTAGATCGCCTTACCTGATCCGGAGAAGAGTGAATGTGAAGTGACTCCACTCCCCAACCGACACTGGGAAAGAGTCTACCTGGAGTCTACCTGGAGAGAATTCCAGGGGTCAATGCCCCCGCGGCCCGGTCCGTGACCAGGCCTCCTGTTGGACCAGAGCCTGATCAACCAGGCTGTTACTGCTGGCCGCACGCAGTCCAACGTACGAACCACAGCCCGGCTGGTCAGGTCCCGACTTTAGGTGCCTGTCCAGTGCCTGCTTGAAGAGAGCCAGGTGTTTGTTGGTAATCCCCCTGATGTATGCTGGGAGGCAGTTGAACAATCTTGGGCCCCTGACACTTATTGTGTTGTCCCTCAATGTGCTAGTGGCACCCCTGCTCTTCATTGGGGGGATGTTACATCGCCTGCCGAGACTTTTGCTTTCATAGGGAGTGATTTTTGTGTGCAAGTTTGGTACTAAGCCCTCGAGAATTTTCCATGTGTATATAATAATGTATCTCTCCCGCCTGCGTTCTAGAGAGTACAGGTTTAGGAACTTCAAGCGTTCCCAGTAGTTGAGGTGGTTTATCACACTTATGCGTGCGGTGAAGGTTCTCTGCACATTTTCAAGGTCAGCAATTTCACCCGCCTTGAAAGGTGCCATTAGTGTGCAGCAATATTCCAGCCTAGATAGAACAAGCTGTCTGTAAAGTGTCAACATGGGGTTGGCATCCCTGGTTTTGAAGGTTCTCATTATCCATCTTGTCATTTTTCGAGCAGATGCAATTGCTACTTTGTTATGGTCCTTGAAGGTGAGATCCTCTGACATGATCACTCCCAGGTCTTTGACATTAGTTTTTCGCTCTATTGTGTGGTTGGAATTAGTTTTGTACTCCGACGAGATTTTAATGTCTTCATGTTTTCCGTATCTTAGTAATTGAAATTTCTCATCATTGAACTTCATATTGTTTTCTGCAGCCCATTTAAAGATTTGGTTTATATCTGCTTGGAGTCTAGCCGTGTCTTCAACGGTGGACACTGTCATACAGATTCGGGTGTCATCTGCAAAGGAAGACACAGCACTGTGGCTTATATCCCTGTCAATATCTGATATGAGGATGAGGAATAGGATGGGAGCAAGTACTGTGCCTTGTGGAACAGTGCTTTTCACAGTAGCTGCCTCAGACTTTACTCTGTTGACTACTACTCTTTGTGTTCTACATGTTAGGAAATTATAGATCCATCTACCAACTTTTCCTGTTATTCCTTTATCATGCATTTTGTGTGCTATTACACCATGGTCACACTTGTCAAAGGCTTTTGCAAAATCTGTGTATATAACATCTGCATTCTGTGTATCTTCTAGAGCATCTAGGACCTTGTCGTAGTGGTCCAGTAGTTGGGACAGACAGGAGCGGCCTGCTCTAAACCCATGCTGTCCTGTGTTGTGCAATTGATGGGTATCAAGATGGGTGGCGATCTTGCTTCTTAGAACCTTTCAAAGATTTTTATGATATGGGACGTTAGCACAATTGGTCTGTAGTTCTTTGCTATTGCTTTACTGCCCCCTTTGTGGAGCGGGTCTATGTCTGTTGTTTTTAGTAGCTGCAGGACGATCCCAGTGTCCATGCTCCCTCTCATTAAGATGTTAAAAGCATGTGATAGGGGCTTCTTGCAGTTCTTGATGAACATGGAGTTCCATGAGTCTGGGCCTGGTGCAGAGTGCATGGGCATGTCATTTATTGCCTTTTCGAAGTCATTTGGCATCGTGGTGATGTCAGAAAGACAAGCGTCTGTCAAATTTTGTGGCACTCTCATAAAAAAATCATTTAGGTTTTCGATTTTCAGTCTGGTTAGTGGCTCGCTAAAAACTGAGTCATACTGGGACTTAAGTAACTCACTCATTTCCTTGCTGTCATCTGTGTAGGACCCAATACTGGTTGTTGTTCTCGACTTTGATTTTGCATAGGAAAATAAATACTTTGGGTTTCTTTCAGTTTCATTTATGGCTTTTTGTTCTTCCCCTGTCTCTTGGTTCCTGTAAGATTCCTTTAGTTTTAATTCAATGTTTGCTATTTCTCTGACTAGTGTCTCCCTATGTATTTCAGAGATATTGGCCTCCTGTAGCCGCTCCGTTATTCTTTGCCTTCGCCTGTATAGGGAGCGCCTCTCTCTTTCTAGTTTGCATCTTCTCCTCCTTTTCCTTAAGGGAATTTGCCTTGAGCAAACCTCGAGTACCACAGAGTTAATTTGTTCTAGACATAGGTTGGGATCCGTGATGCTTAGGCAATCTTCCCAGTTTATATCATTTAGGACTTGGTTTACTTGGTCCCACCTTATGTTTTTGTTATTGAAGTTGAATTTGGAGAAAGCTCCCTCGCGGCTGATCACATTTTGTTGATCTGTGGCTCCCTGCATGCATGTCTGGACCTCTATTATGTTGTGATCTGAGTATATTGTTTTTGATATGATGACATTTCGTATCAGATCATCATTGTTGGTGAAGATGAGGTCCAGCGTATTCTCTAATCTTGTGGGCTCCACTATTTGCTGGTTTAAGGTGAATTTGTTGCAGAGATTTAAAAGTTCATGCATGTGTGAATTTTCATCTGAGCTGCCTCCTGGTGTTATCTCTGCTACCACATTGTTTGCAATGTTCCTCCATTTTAGGTGCCTGAGGTTGAAATCCCCCAGTAGCAAGATGTTGGGGGCAGGAGCTGGAAGATTTTCCAGACAGTGGTCAATTTTCAGAAGCTGTTCCTGGAATTGTTGGGACGTTGATTCTCGACCTTTATTGCTAGTACTTCAACTACATCATTTGAGGCATTTAGTAGTTCTGAACATATAAGTGACTCTGTGATATACAGGCCAACCCCCCCTTTTTGCCTGTTCACTCTGTCACACCTGTATAGGTTGTAGCCCGGGATCCATATTTCATTGTCCAAGTGATCTCTTATGTGGGTCTCTGTGAAAGCCGCAAACATAGTGTTTGACTCTGTAAGCAGTCCATGAATAAAAGGTACCTTGTTGTTTGTTGCTGGCTTTAGACCCTGTATATTAGCAAAGATGAATGTAGTTGGATTGGTGGTATGGGGAAGGGGGTCTTTTTTTCTTGGCTCTAATATCTGTTGTAATGGAGTGGAGGCCACTGACTGTGATTCCACTCCAGAAATGCTTTCAGTTGGTGTACAATTTCTGTCATTTCCTGCCAGCTTTCTTTCCTTCCTGGCACTAAAAAACCTCTCTGGAGTATAAGTAAAAACCCTCAACAGACAACGGGGAACAAGAGTTTTGCCCCAGCCCGCTAGATGGTAGTGCGGGCTGTAACTAGTTAATCCTCTTTAAGGGAGGCTCCTTGACACAGTAAAGAGGCTATTGATCTGAGGAATTGGACCATTTGGTCTTCTTCCTCAGACTGAACCTAATTACTCCTAATCCCCCCTTCCCTTTCCCATCTTCCCCATCCTCCCGTTTCCCTTTCCTCCTCCTCCTCCTCCTCCTCCTCCTCATTTGACCCCTGTGGTTTAGCGCTTCTATTTGTTTATAATAATAATAATAATCCTCATCTCTTCCTTATTTCCTTCCCATTTTTACCCTTGGAGCTTCTCTCCACAGGCATTCTAGTTCCTAGATAGGGGGAAGGGTTCCGTGGTCCAATCCCATTCCGTTGAGGTTCTCGGCGGTGGTGTAGTTTGCCGTGGAATCTGGATCGCCTGAGGATGTCCCGATCCCTCTCCGGTCTTTAGGGGATGGGGGTGGCCTTGGGTATCTTTCGGGCAATGGGTGTATCTCTGGATGCCACCTTTCAGATTCCGGGGGTGGTGGCCGAAGGTGGTATGCTTTGTGGTGGATATCCGGCCGCCCTCTCTTTTGTCTGCCGAGGTGGCTCGGTGGATGTGAGGTTGCTATCCCGGATTTCTGGTTTACTGGCATGAAGGGTAGGGTATGGCACGGGTTCCATGCAGCATCTGCACTACTTGCGGTGTTGAGGTTCTCTTGGGCGCAGAGGGGGATTTACGCATCTTTCATTCCTCCTAGGAGCTATTCCTCCATGTTCCCCTCTTTTTTTATTCTTTTTTTTATTTTTATTTTATTTTCTTTCTTTTTTTTTTTCTTAAAAACAAAAAGAAAGTAACCTAACCATGGATGCCCTAATCCATAAACCTACCCCCTGGCCCCTTTTTGATACCACACCTAGTTCTGACCCTACCTCGTTAACGGACACCTCTAATACCCCTGTACCTCTTGCTGGTGCCGGTTCGTCACCTGCTTCAGGTTCCGGGGTTCCGACTAGCCCTTTTGACAAGTATGACCTTCACTCTTCTCTGACCTTGATTCCGGCTTCTCCCTCGACGGTGCGGCAATTTTCTGATTGCTTGCCCGTTGCACATCGGACCACCTCCGGTCCCACACCCAAATGATCTAGACTGTTACATGACGATTCGACACTTCCTTCTCATTCATCTCAGAAACGACCAGCTCGTCACGCACTCCCCTTAAACACTTTGTTTCACACTACTCAATGCCCAATCTGTGGTGCCGACAACCATGCCAGTCCTTGTAATCTACCTCCTTCTTGCCTTAACTGTCGTGAGGCACATCCATTTTACTCTCGCCGTTGTCAGGTTTACCTAAATGAGTGGGAAATCCGATGTTTCAAAGATGCGGAAGGCTTCTCATATGCTATGGCCGTCTCTCATCTATGCCTTCAAGGGAGACTTCCCCATATTTCCTATTCTCGCATTGTTAAA
>WNWK01033456.1:0-21145 GCA_009830355.1 Cherax destructor | reverse complement strand
AGGCTGGGGAGGGAGATGTCATGTCTGAGGTCAATGTGTGGGGGAATATAATGCAAAAATTGGGTTTTGGAAAATTGGGGAGGTCGGGATTAAAAAACGATTTTGGGGGGAAAAGCGGGAGGGGGGGTTGTTGAGGTGGTTTGGACATGTAGAGAAAGGGGCAAGACAGGTGCCCGGGTGTAAAAATCTGTAGGGGGGGAAAGGGCCCCGGGGGGGGGTGGCCAGGAAAAGGGGGGGGGAAAAAAAGGGGTTTTTGGGGGGCTTGGACTTCCAGAAAGCATGTGGGGCCCTATTTGATAAGTGAATGGGGCATTTTTTTTAAAATTTTTTCGTGTTTTTGGGGATTGAGCAAAGAAACTTTTGGGGGAAAGGGATTCAGGGGGGGGGGGCCCGGACATTCCCTGGAGAGGGGAAGCGGGCCGGCACTCTGAAGGGGGGGTGTTAATGTTGCATTTTTATAACTGTGTGTAAAGCCCCTTCTGGCAAAAAAGTGATGGAGTGAATGATAAAAGGGTTTTTTTTGGGGGCCCCCCTGCCTTGGGGGGAAGGGGGCCCCCGATGTTTTAAAAAAAAAAAGTAAAAAAATAATATATATATATATATATATATATATATATATATAAAAATACATATACACATACATATACACATACATATACACATACATATACACATACATATACACATACATAAAACAACATATAAAATACATATAAAATACATATAAAAACATAATACATACATACATACCATACATAAAACAGTTGCCCCCCAAATAACCCCCCCGGAAATTAAATTATGTAAGTATAATATTGAAAAGTCTTGGGAAGTTTTTTTTGGGGTTTTTGAAATGAATAACCTACGTAATTTTTCTTGGAAGAAAATTGTTGGTAATGGCATTAAAATTTTGGAATTTTTTCTCTTAGGGGAGGTCCACTTTTAAACAGTCAAGGGATCAGCTGGTGTGTTCGTCTGTGTGTTTTTTTTTTGGGCACAAAAAATTTTATCAGTGATCAAGGTCAGTGGTCCCTGACTAAGTTTTAAACCCCTTTTTCCCAGGGCTGACCCCCCAAAAAAATTTTAATTTCAAACATTTTTCCCAAAAGAAATAATGAAAATAAAATTTAAACCCCGTTAAAAAAAATATTCAAAAAATTTAAATTTTTTTGGGTTAATAACAGTGGCCCCTTTTTTTCCAAAATTTGTTCCAAAATTTTCCTCAAGTCCTTTGGGAAGAAATTTTTTTTAAGAAATAATGTCACGGGGTTGTCTTTTTCAGCCCCCCAAAAATACACTTAACAGCCCAAAATACATTTACATAAATGTTATTTGGGAAATCAAAACGAGGAACCACTGTCCATTCCAAAAAAATTTTCAAAAAAATTTACAATTAATTGATATGTTCAATTTATATTAAATTTTTTAAAAACAGATTTAAACTTTACTTATTTTAAAAATTTAAAAAAACCCCTTTTTTTATTTTTTTATTATTATTTTGCTTTAATTTTTTTAATTTTTTTTTAAAATTAAATTTTTTTAAAAATAAAGAAAAAAGTACAAAACTATTTCAAATTTCATAGCTTAAATACTCACCTTTACTCATTGTATACTATCTACAAAAATTCTTACAATTTAGTTTTAAGTTAATTTTAAGTCTGCCCAAAATGCCCTGCATACTAGGGGCTTTTGGCATGTACACCTCATGTAATCTCAATAACCAAATGTAATTCTTTGTATCATGCCCAAATAAAAATATTATTATTATATTATTATTATTATTATTATAAATAGTACAGTGGTACCTCGGTTAACGATGGTCCCCAAACTCGCCCTTTGATGTAAGTTTATTTTTTTAAATGCTTTTGTAAGTGTGTTTTTGGGGGTCTAAAAGGACTAGTCTATTTTACATCATTCCTTATAGGGATAAATTCGTTTGGTAATGTCACTTGAACAGCATTCTGGAACGAAAAAATATCGTTAACCGAGGTACCACTGTACAGTGGAACCCCGGTTAACGAAAAAAATTCATTGCAGAAGCCTGCTCAAGTGCCATTACGAGCAATTTACTTCCTTAAGAAAAAATGTCATTTAGGTTAGTCTATTTCAGACCCCCAAAAATACACTTCCACAAGCACTTACAATATTATACTTACATAATTGCACGATTTCCGGGGTGTTCGTTAACCGGGGTTCCACTGTATATATAAAGTAGTATATTATGTAATATGTATTAAATTTATAATTAAACATTTAAAATAACATTTACTTACCTTTATTGAAGAGAGTTGCTGGCATCTGGAAGATAGGGAGGAGGACAGGGGGAGGTGTTAGTGTTTGGAAGGGAAATCCCCCACCAAAACGACTTCAGGTAACAAGTCCCTCTCTGGGGTTACTTCCCTTCTTTGTCTTTTAATCGCACTAGGACCAGCTTGAGAGTCAATAGAACCCTATCACAGAAAATAACTGTCCAGAGTCCTCTGTTTCTGGTGCTTGTTTAACATTTTCCTGAAGTGCAACATGGCTCTGTCACTGAACTGGTTGCACAGATGGCTCATTTCAGCTTGCTCAGGGTGAAATTGTTCAACAAAACTTTGCACATCGTTCTACTTGGAACAAATTTCCTTAATCCGTGAAGAAGACACCTCCACTCCCTCTTCTTCATCCTGTGAATCAATAACCTCAACTCTGGTCTGATGCTGTTCCAGTTCCAGCTGTTGCAGCTCTTCAGTTGTTAGCTCTACCCTGTGCTCCTTCACCAACTCTTCCACATCCTCACCACTCACCTCCAACCCCAGGCTGTTCCCCAATGCCACAATATCTTCCACAACAGGCACAGGGTCAGCCTCAAATCCTTCAAAATCCCTCTTTTCAACACAATCCGGCCACAGTGGTCTCCAAGCAGAGTTCAAAGTCCTGGAAGTCACTCCCTCCCAAGCCTTACCTATAAGGCCTATGCAATGGACGATACTGAAGTGATCTTTCCAGAACTCTCTTAGGGTCAATGCAGTGTCTGAGGTCACATCAAAGCACTTCTGAAACACTGCTTTGGTGTACAGTTTCTTGAAGTTTGCAATGACCTACTGGTCCATAGGCTGGATGAGAGGAGTGGTGTTAGGAGGCAAGAACTTCACTGTGATGAAACTGAACTCATCAGACAAATAGTCTTTCAAGTTGTGAGGATGAGCAGGAGCATTGTCCAGTACCAGGAGGCACTTGAGTCCCAATTTCTTTTCCAGGAGGTATTTCTTCACACTAGGGCCAAACACTCCAGTCAACCATTCCACGAAAAAGTCCTTAGTGACCCATGCATTAGTGTTAGCCTTCCAGTACACACACAAATTATTCCTGTTAACATTGTGTTTCTTGAAGGCTCTGGGATTTTCTGCGTGATACACCAGCAAAGGCTTCACTTTAAAATCACCACTGGCATTAGCACACATCATGAGAATTAGCCTGTCTTTCATAGGCTTGTGTCCTGGCAGTGTCTTTTCCTCCTGAGTAATGAAGGTCCTGTTTGGCATTTTCTTCCAAAACAGGCCTGTTTCATCACAATTAAACACTTGTTGGGGGAGGAATTCTTCAGCCTCTACATACCCCTTAAATTCAATCACAACTTTTCAGCTGCACGTTTGTCTGAGCTGGCTGCCTCACCATGCCTCACAACACTGTGTATACCACTACGTTTCTTAAACCTCTCAAACCAGCCTCTGCTGGCTTTAAAATCACTCTCCTCAGCACTGGTTGCAGGCATTGTCTTGACAAGATTTGCATGCAACTGCCTTGCCTTTTCACAAATTATCGCCTTGGAAATACTATTACCCGCTATCTGTTTTTCATTGATCCACACCCCTAACAACTTCTCAACCTCATCCACTGTTTTCGATCTATTTTTTGTTAACATATCAACCCCTTTTGCAACATCAGCATCCTTGATTTCTTAGTGGTGATAGTAGATTGTTTTTTTCCGTACATCCTGGCAAGCTCACTCACACGTACGCCACTCTCATATTTTTCAACAATCTCTTTCTTCAGTTCGATGGTGTTCCTCACTCTCTTTACCACAGGGGTGCCACTAGGAAGCTTTTTTGGATCCATGGTGACTTATTTCACAGTGACAATCACTAAACCACCAATAAACACAACAAATGTATTGTGAATGTTTGAAAGAGCACGCTGGGTATTGTTCACTCAAGTGTAAACAACGCTAGACTGGCATCCTGCGCGGTGAGGCGCGCAAGCGCAGGCAGGTGGACAGGTCTGGTACGGACCACTACACGAGTAAAAACCGCTACACGAGAAAAATATTGACCGTAAAAAGCAACCTTTTCACGAAAAAATCGTTATTCGGACAGACCGTTACTCGGGGTTCTACTGTATGTCGATGGTGATAATAATAATAATAATAAAATATAATTAATAATCACTCTGGGGCGCTGTAAATGTCATACGTATTTCGTATAGGTTTGGTAGCTGACATATAAAGCACTCCAGAGCGATTGTTATTATTATTATCATCATTATTATTAATTATTATTATTATTATTATTAAATTCTCTGTGTCTCTCATGCCAGCTTAATAAATGATTAAACTCAGTGAGCAAGGTATGTGGATGGTTATAGTAATAATAATAATAATAATAATAATAATAATAATACATAACAATAATAATAATAATAATAATCGCTCTGGAGTGGTTTAAATGTCAGTTACCAAACCTGTACGAAATATGTATGACGTACAGGCAGAGCGGCATCTCAGCGTCAAGTATTTCAGACTCCTTCCTACAGCCACTCAGTACACTAGCTTTCACTGTCTCCAAGACTACATATTTGTACAAATTTGCACTTTATTGTGCATCCCATAGTACAAGATGTCAGCAAAAAGGAAGATCTTGACTTCACCTGAAGGAAGCGCTAAGAAACAAAGGAAGGATCTTGATCTTGAGGTGAAAATGAAGATTATAAAGATTATGAAGATTATTGTACAAATATGGAGACAAGTGAAAGCTAGTGTACTCAGAGGCTGTAAGAAGGCTGTGTCATACGTATTTTGTACAGGTTTTGTAGCTGACATTTGAAGCACTCCAGAGCGATTATTATTATTATTATTATTATTATTGTTACGTATTATTATTACCGTCCACATACCTTGTTCACTGAGTTTAATCATTTATTAAGCTGGCATGAAAGACACAGAGAATGTAATAATAATAATAATAATGATAATAATAATTAATAATAATAATAACAATCGCTCTGGAGTGCTTTAGATGTCAGCTACCAAACCTATATGAAATACGTATGACATTTACAGTGCCCCAGAGTGATTATTAACCCTTTCAGGGTCGGTGCCGTACTAGTACGTTTTACGAGCAGGGGTCGGTGCCATACTAGTACGCGTAAATTCTAGCGGCCTCAAATTAAGCGGGAAACGGCTGGTAGGCCTACATATGAAAGAATGGGTCTGTGTGGTCAGTGTGTGCAGTATAAAAAAAATCCTGCAGCACACACTGCATAATGAGAAAAAAACCTCTGACCGCTTTTTCGTTTATAACAGCGACTTTGCGGTCCATTTTCGTATGGTATTTATTGATGTATTCTCGTTTTCTTGGTCTCATTTGATAGAATGGAAGATATATTACAGAAATAGAGAGATTTTGATTGGTTTGACAATGACAAGTACCTTGAAATTTAGCTCAAAGTAGCAAAAATGTTCGATTTTAGCCAATGTTCAAGAGTAAACAAATCACACCATGTGTCCAATACACATCAACTGGCGAGTCTAATATTCTTGCACAAGTGCGCTGATATTATTTATACCATTTTTACAATGATGCAGTTGTATACATAACAGTAAATCTTCTATTTTTTGTGAGAATAAAAATTCAAAATGGAAAGCAAAAGTAATGTAAGAGGGGCCTGGAGACATGACTAATGAACAGAAAAGATGTTATTTTAGTGCCAGGAATGTCTGCCTTATTTATTCTTTACCCTATTTTGAAATTGGCATCGTTTGAAATTTGTGTGAAATTGGCCAAATTGCCATTTTCTGACCACTATTTTGGGTAGTTGAAATTGGTAAATAGGAGGTTTCTTGTACTCAATCAATAGAAGAAATGGAGTGCTAGCGAAATAGCTATGATTTAGTGGACTGGAACATTGGAATTGGCCAAAAATAGGGCTCAAAGTGGGTGAAATCGTCGATGCGTAAACATCTTCGAGACCGATAACTTCACGAGAGCATAATTTCGTAAGTTTTCATTCAAATTTCATACGTTTGGTGTCGTTATGATCGGAAAAAGATTCTCTATCATTTCATAAGAAAACGTTTTTTTTTTTTTTCAAAAAAAATTTCGACCCTGAGAAAGTGTTTCCGAGAAGGCCTGTCGACCCCCAAAGGGTTAATTATTATTATTATTATTATTATTATTATTATTATTATTATTATTATTATCACCATCGACATACCTTGTTCACTGAGTATAATAATTTCTTAAGCTGCCACGAGAGACAGAAAATGTCAACACACAGACGAACACACCAGCTGATCCCTTGACTGTGTACTTCTTTTATACTTCTTCCATTTTCCTCTTCCAAGTGCTGCTGCACGTCTATTGTGCACCCCATAGTACAAGATAGTGTTATAAGTGCAGCAGCACTTGGAAGAGGAAAAAAAAGAGGAAAATGGAAGAAGTACAAAAGAAATACACAGTCAAGGGATCAGCTGGTGTGTTCGTCTGTGTGTTGACATTTTCTGTCTCTCTCGTGGCAGCTTAAGAAATTATTATACAGTGGACCCCCGGATTACGTTGGCGTCGGATTACATTAAATTCGGAATAAGTTACCTTTTTCCGTAAAAATATTGGTTCGGTATAAGTTGATCCACTCGGAATAAGTCATTCGTCCTGGACACGTACGATGGCCTGGGACGGCACAACTCTCCATCCAGAGTCAGTGTGCCTTTGTTTACCAGCGAGTGACTGCCACCCACGCATTCATACCATACATTTTGTCATTATTCCATTGTTTTTAATGCTTGCAACTGCTAAATAAGCCACCATGGGTCCAAAGAAAGCTCCTAGTGTCAGCCCTGTGGTAAACAGGCTGAGAAATACGGTAGAACTGAAGAAGGAGATAATAGCAAATATGAAAGTGGAGTGCCTGTGGCTGAGCTGGTCAGGCTGTATGGCAAACCCTATTCAACCATCGGTACCATTGTGGCCAAGGGAAATAAAATCAAGGAAGCTGTTGTTGCGAAAGGTGCAAATATGATTACAAAACAGAGATCGCAAATACTGGAAAATGTGGAAACTTTGTTGTTGGTGTGGATCAACGAGAAAGAATTAGCAGGAGATAGTGTTACGCAGGCAATACTATGTGAAAAAGCAAGGCAGTTGCATGATGATCTCGTCAATAAAATGCCTGCAACGAGTGCTGAAGTGAGCGAGTTTAAAGCCAGCAAAGGCTGGTTTGACAGATTTAAGAAGTGTAGTGGCATACATAGTGTGATAAGGCATAGTGAGGCAGCCAGTTCAGACAAAAGTGTGGCTGAAAAATACGTGCAGGAATTTAAAAGCTATGTAGAGGTTGAAGGATTTAAACCTGAACAAGTGTTTAATTGTGATGAAACAGGCCTGTTTTGGAAGAAAATACCAAACAGGACCTACATTACACAGGAGAAAAAGGCACTGCCAGGACACAAGCCTATGAAAGACAGGCTAACTCGTATGTTGTGTAGTAATGCTAGTGGAGATTTTAACCCTTAAACTGTCCACACGTAGATATACGTTCACTCGCGTAGCTGACCGAATATTTTGAAAAAAAAATCAAGTCCTGCCGCTTGCAGAAGTAATGCCGATATACTTTTTTTTCTAGTTTTTATTTTAATTTATATAATTTTTATGTTCTGATAATTACGATTTACAATAGTTCTTGTGATTTCATAGCCAATCTTTGTTCTAACACTAATATTATGTACTGAAATAGTACTCAAATAGTCACAATCACACCAACAGGTGAACATTTTCACCTTCCTTGGTCATATACTATTGTCTATAAATATATACGAAGTATTTATAGGTCCTAGCAATGTTTTAGACATCCTGGAGTATATATGAAACTCCTTGAAGAATGGTGTGTTGACAAGTGTCAGATAACTCTTGACAGCCCAGTGACATTTGATAAATGTCAGCAGTGCTGGAGGGAACCCTCCCTTTTTCAATATCTGTCTGTCTGTCTATTTGTGTCTGTCTATCTGTCTGTCTATCTGTCTGTATCTCTCTGTATGTCTATCTGTCTATCTTTTTTTTTTTTTTTTCAACAAGTCGGCCGTCTCCCACCGAGGCAGGGTGACCCAAAAAGAAAGAAAATCCCCAAAAAAGAAAATACTTTCATCATCATTCAACACTTTCACCACACTCATACATAATCACTGTCTTTGCAGAGGAGCTCAGATACGACAGCTGAGAATAGTCCCTCCCAGCTGTCACTATCTCAAACCCCTCCTTTAAAGAGCAGGCATTGTACTTCCCATTTCCAGGACTCAAGTCCAACTAAATCAATTAACTGGTTTTCCTGAATCCCTTCACAAAATGTTACCCTGCTCACACTCCAACAGATCATCATGTCCCAAAAACCATTCGTCTCCATTCACTCCTATCTAACACGCTCACACATGCTTGCTATAAGTCCAAGCCCCTCGCCCACAAAACCTCATGTACCCCTTCCCTCCAACCTTTTCTAGGACGACCCCTACCCCGCCTTCCTTCCCCTACAGATTTATACGCTCTCCAAGTCATTCTACTTTGATCCATTCTCTCTAAATGACCAAACCACCTCAACAACCCCTCTTCAGCCCTCTGACAAATACTTTTAGTAACTCCACACCTTCTCTAATTTCCACATTCCGAATTTTCTGCATAATATTTACACCACACATTGCCCTTAGACAGGACATCTCCACTGCCTCCAGCCTCCTCCTCGCTGCAGCATTTGCAACCCATGCTTCACACCCATATAAGAGTGTTGGTACCACTATACTTTCGTACATTCCCTTCTTTGCCTCCATGGATAACTTTTTGTCTCCACAGATACCTCAATGCACCACTCACCTTTTTCCTTCATCAATTCTATGGTTAACCTCATCCTTCATAAACCCATCCGCTGACACGTCAACTCCCAAATATCTGAAAACATTTACTTCTTCCATAATCCCTCTCTCCAATGTGATATCCAATTTTCTTTATTTAAATCGTTTGATACCCTCATCACCTTACTCTTATCTATGTTCACTTTTAACTTTCTACCTTTACACACTCTCCCAAACTCGTCCACTAACCTTTGCAACTTTTCTTTAGAATCTCCCATAAGCACAGTATCATCAGCAAAAAGTAACTGTGTCAACTCCCATTTTGCATTTAATTCTCCATAATTTAATCCCACCCTCTCCCCAACACCCTAGCATTTACTTCTTTTACAACCCCATCTATAAATATATTAAACAACCATGGTGACATTACACATCCCTGTCTAAGACCTACTTTACCGGAAGTAATCTCCTCTCTCCTACACACCCTAACCTGAGCCTCACTATCCTCATAAAAACTCTTTACAGCCTTCAGTAACTTACTACCTATTCCATACACTTGCAACATTTGCCACATTGCTCCCCTATCCACTCTATCATATGCCTTTTCTAAATCCATAAATGCAATAAAAACTTCTCTACCTTTATCTAAATACTGTTCACATATATGCTTCACTGTAAACACTTGATCTACACATCCCCTACCCACTCTAAAGCCTCCTTGCTCATCTGCAATTCTACTCTCTGTCTTACCTCTAATTGTTTCAATAATAACCCTGCCATACACTTTACCTGGTATACTCAGTAAACTTATTCCCCTATAATTTTTACACTCTCTTTTATCCCCCTTCCCTTTATATAAAGGAACTATACATGCTCTCTGCCAATCCCTAGGTACCTTCCCACCAACCACTCCAGCACCATATCCCCCCTGCTTTTAACATTTCTGTCATGATCCCGTCAGTTCCAGCTGCTTTACCCTCTTTCATTCTACGTAATGCCTCACGCACCTCCCCCACACTCACATCCTGCTCTTCTTCACTCCTAAACGATGTTGTACCGCCCTTGCCAGTACATGAAATTACCGCCTCCCTTTTTTCATTGACATTTAAAAGTTCCTCAAAATATTCCCGCCATCTATCCAATACCTCCAGCTCCCCATCTACTAACTCCCCTACTCTGTTTTTAACTGACAAATCCATTTGTTCCCTAGGCTTTCTTACCTTGTTTATCTCGCTCCAAAAATTTTTCTTGTTTTCAGCAAAATTTCTTGACAGAGCCTCTCCCATTCTTAGACCCGCTCTTCTTTTGCACTCTCACCACTCTCTTCACCTTTCTTTTACTCTCCATATACTCTGCTCTTCTATTAACACTTCTGTTTTGTAAAAACCTCTCATAAGCTACCTTTTTCTCTTTTATCACACCCTTTACTTCTTCATTCCACCACTCACTCCTCTTTCCTCCTGCACCCACCCTCCTATAGCCACAAACTTCTGCCCCACATTCTAATACTTCATTTTTAAAACTATCCCAACTCTCTTCAACCCCCCACTACTCATACTTGCACTATCCCACCTTTCTGCCAATAGTTGCTTATATCTCACCCAAACTTCCTCCTCCCTTAGTTTATACACTTTTACCTCTCTCTTACTTGCTGTTGCCATTTTCTTTTTGTCCCATCTACCTTTTACTCTAACTGTAGCTTCAACCAAATAATGATCTGATATATCTGTTGCCCCTCTATAAACATGTACATCCTGAAGCCTACCCATCAACCTTTTATCCACCAATACATAATCCAACAAACTACAGTGGTACCTCGAGTTACGATGGTCCCCAAAATCGCCCTTTTATGTAAGTTTATTTTTTTAAATGCTTTTGTAGGTATATTTTTGGGGGTGTAAAAGGACTAGTCTATTTTACATTATTCCTTATGGGGATAAATTCGTTTGGTAATGGCACTTGAACAGCATTCTCGAAAGAAAAAATATCGTAACTCGAGGTACCACTGTACTTTCCTTACGTGCTATATCATACCTTGTATATTTATTTATCCTCTTTTTCATAAAATATGTATTACTTATTACCAAACCTCTTTCTACACATAGCTCAATTAATGGTTCCCCATTTACATTTACCCCTGGCACCCCAAATTTACCTACTACAGTGGTACCCCGGTTTACGATGGTCCCCAAACTCACCCTTTTATGTAAGTTTATTTTTTTAAATGCTTTTGTAAGTGTAATTTTGGGGGTCTAAAAGGACTAGTCTATTTTACAACATTTCTTAAGGAGATAAATTCGTTTCGTAATGGCACTTGAACAGCATTCTGGAATGAAAAAATATCGTAAACCGGGGTACCACTGTACTTCCTCCACAACATTTTTACCCACTTTAGCATTTAGATCCCCAACCACAATTACTCTCTCACTTGGTTCAAAACTCCCCACACACTCACTCAACATTTCCCAAAATCTCTCTCTCTCCTCTACACTTCTCTCTTCTCCAGGTGCATAAACACTTACTATAACCCACTTTTCACATCCAACCTTTATTTTACTCCACATAATCCTTGAATTTATACATTTATATTCCCTCTTTACCTGCCATAACTGATTATTCAACATTATTGCAACTCCTTCTTTAGCTCTAACTCTATTTGAAACCCCTGACCTAATCCCATTTATTTCTCCCCACTGAAACTCTCCTACCCTCTTCAGCTTTGTCTCACTTAAAGCCAGGACATCCAGCTTCTTTTCATTCATAACATCTACAATCATCTCTTTCTTATCATTCGCACAACATCCACGCATATTCAAACATCCCACTTTGACGGTTTTCTTCTTTTTCTTTTTAGTAAGCTATACAGGAAAAGGGGTTACTAGCCCATTGTTCCTGGCATTTTAGTTGACTTTTACAACACACATGGCTTACAGAGGAAAGATTCTTATTCCACTTCCCCATGGATATGAAAGGAAAAGGAAAAATTATAAGAATAAGAACTATTAAGATAAAATCAAAGAAAACTCAGATGAGTGTGTATACATAAACGTGTACATGTTTGCGTAGTGTGACCTAAGTGTAAGTAGAAGTAGCAAGACGTACCTGAAATCTTGCATGTTTATGAGACAGAAAAAAGACACCAGCAATCCTACCATCATGTAAAACAGTTTCAGGTTTCTGTTTCACAGTCACCTGGCAGGATGGTAGTACCTTCCTGGGTGGTTGCTGTCTACCAACCTACTACCAGTATCTGTCTATCTATCTGTCTGTTTGTCTAGCTCTGCTTATGTCTGTCTAACTCTGCTTATGTGTCTGCCTGTGTATGTCTTTCCGTCTGCTTGTCTCAGTCCCAGAGTGCGTCTCGTAAGCCAACAGGTATTATACACGATCCAGAAGTGATGATGCGTATTACTTGCCAGGGGTTTCCATGCTTATTATGTATTATATCTACAAACATTGTATAGCACTTTGCCTGGAATTTTTGGGTTATCCTAGGTAATTTACACTATGTATAATAACTGTACTTATGTGTACATGTGAGAGCGAGACAGAGATATAGGACATATAGATATAGATAGATATATAGACAGACAAAGATATAGACAGACAAAGATATAGACAGACAAAGATATAGACAGACAAAGATATAGACAGATAAAGACATAGACAGACAAAGATATGGACAAATAGAGATATAGACAGATAGAGTTATAGACAGATAGAGAGACAGTCAGAGACAGCCAAAGCCAGCCAGCCTGCCGAATATATAAGAACATAAGAAAGAAGGAACACTGCAGCAGGCCTACTGGCCCATGCAAGGCAAGTCCATGTCACCCCCAACTTAGACCAATGACCCACCTAGTCAGGTCACATCCTCTGAAGGAAGGAGCATGGCATCAGACCTAGTAGCACAAGCTAGTCAGGTCCAACTCACACCCACCCACAGCCACTCATGTATTTATCTAACCTATTTTTACTTTCCTCTTATAAGGGAAGTGTTAATGCGACTTATCATCATTGAATCCCTGGTGTTTGCCACACTATTTGCTCTAGCTGGCACTCAATCGAACTGGTGCTCCCACAAGGTACTAAGTGGTCCCAGACCACTGAGGGCGCAAACCCATTCTCTCATGTCTAGGCGACTCAGGCCTATCGCACTAAATTTGAAGGAATGAAAAATAAAACGTAGCTCTACGTTCGGTCAGCTACGCACGTGAACGTATATCTACGTGTGGACAGTTTAAGGGTTAAAGTGAAGCCTTTACTGGTGTATCACTCTGAAAATCCCAGAGTGTTTAAGAAATGCAGTGTCGCTAAGGTTAATTTGTGTGTGATGTGGAAGGCTAACAGTAAGGCATGGGTCACTAGGAAAATTTTCCTTGATTGGTTCCATGAAGTGTTTGGCCCCAGTGTGAAGAAATATCTCGTGGAAAATAAATTGGGATTCAAGTGCCTCCTGGTAATGGACAATGCTCCTGGTCATCCTCAAGACTTGGAAGAGCAAATTGTGGAGGACTTTAAGTTCATCACAGTGAAGTTCTTGCCCCCTAATACTACTCCTCTCCTCCAGCCCATTGACCAGCAGGTCATTTCCAACTTTAAAAAGCTCTACACCAAAGCAATGTTTAAAAGGTGCTTTGATGTGACCTCAAACAGTAATTTGACCCTAAAAGAGTTTTGGAAAGATCATTTCAGTATCCTACATTGCATAAACCTTATAGGTAAGGCTTGGGAGGGAGTGACATGCAGGACTTTGAACTCTGCTTGGAGAAAATTGTGGGCAGACTGTGCCCAGAGAGGGATTTTGAAGGTTTTGGGGATGAGCCTCAGGACCCTGAGCCTGAGCCTCTTGTGGAAGAAATTGTGGCACTGGGCAAGTCCATGGGGATGGAGGTTTGTGCCGAGGATGTGGAAGAGTTGGTGGAGGAAGACAATGAAGAGATAACCACTGCAGATATGCAAGAGCTTCATCTGCAACAGCAACAGACCACAGTTCAGGAAAATGGTCCAGAGGAGGAGGAGGAAGACGTTGCCTTCAAACATTTAGGAGATTTGTGCCCAATGGACTAATGTACAAAGATTTATGGATGATTATCACCCTAACAAAGCTTTTGCAGGCCGTGCTGGCAACATGTACAATGACAGTGTGGTGTCCCATTTCAGGGATGTTTTAAAGAAATGCCATACACAGAGCTTCCTGGACAGATTTTTGGTTAGAGAGGGGTCCAGTGTCTCTCAACCTGGTCCTAGTGGCATTAAAAGAAAAAGAAGGACAGTAACCCCAGAAAAGAACTTGGTACCTGCAGTGTTAATGGAAGGGGATTCCCCTTCCAAACACTAGCATACTCCTTCCTCTCCCCTCCTTCCATCTTCCACACATCAACAACTCTTCAATAAAGGTAAGTGTTAAGTTATTATACTGTTTTATTTATTTGTGGTAGTTTATATATACATGTATCAATCTTTTCTGTGTAAGTTAATGTGTAAACAATATTTATTTTAATACTTTTGGGTGTCTGGAATGGATTAATTGAATTTCCATTATGTATTTCTTATGGGAAAAATAGATTTGGATTAAGTTATATTCGGTTTAAGTTAAGTTAAGTTAAGTAAAAGGACACAAATGCAACTAATGTGACATTTTATTGTGGCAACGTTTCGCTCTCCAGGAGCTTTCTCAAGCCGTTACAAGCGATAATCGGTTTAAGTTAAGCCCTCTGGAACGGATTAATAACGTAATCCGGGGGTCCACTGTACTCAGTGAACAAGGTATGTCGATGGTGATAATAATAATAATAATAATAATAAAATATGATTAATAATCACTCTTGGGGCACTGTAAATGTCATACGTACAGTGGACCCTCGGTTTTCGTTCACCTCCAAACTCGAACAATTATGTAAGTGTATTTTCGTAAGTGCTTTTTTTAAGTGTATTTTTTGGGGTCTGAAATGACTAATCTAATTTACACTTGTCCTTATGGGAACAAATTTGTTTGGTAACGGCAATTAAACAGCATTCTGGAACGAATTTTCAACGAAAACCGAGGGTTCACTATATTTCGTATAGGTGTGGTAGCTGACATCTAAAGCACTCCAGAGCGATATTATTATTATTATTATTATTATTACATTCTCTGTATCTCTCATGACAGCTTAATAAATTATTAAACTTAGTGAACAAGGTATATGTGGATAGTAATAATAATAAAAAAAGTGACTGCGACCATTACAGAAAACGTTACCCGCCTGAAGGGTAACTATAGAAGATCAGTCTTACCCTATGCAAAGACCGAAAAAAGTGCAATTTTCTTGACTTTTTTTGTTTTTTTCAAGTAATCAGCTATGTAAGCGTTTCCTGGAATATCTTGGAAGTAAGTCTTTGACCTATTTCATGTTGTATTACCATTAATAATAAACAGATTGAAAGGAATTTCCAACAAACATAAAACTGAATGTTTTAATTTTGGGTGGTGACACTTTTGAAGTGTCATTAAGGGGTGATTCCTCAATTAGCAATGAAATCGTTTACCGACGGGGTCTTAGGCCCCTATCTCCGTCGTTAATTGAGGAGAGGCTGTATATACAGTGGTACCCTGAGTTTCGGCCATAATTTGATCCCGAAGGCTATTCAAGTGCCGTTACCAAACAAATTTGTTCCCATAAGGAATAATGTAAATTAGATTAGTCCGTTTCAGACCCCCAAAAATACACTTACAATGATACACTTACATAACTGTTCAAGTTGGGAGGTGGCCGAAACTTGGGGTACCACTGTATATATACAGTGAACCCCCTGGAAATCAGACATAATTCGTTCCAGAATGCTGTTCTAGTGCCGTTACCAAACGAATTTGTTCCCATAAGAACAAATGTAAATTAGATTAGTCCGTTTCAGACCCCCAAAAATACACTTACAAAAGCAATTACAGAAATACTCTTACATAATTGTTCAAGTTGGGAGCAGTACGATTTCCGGGGGTCCACTGTATATACAGTGGACCCTCGGTTTTCATTGAAAATTCATTCCAGAATGCTGTTTGAGTGCCATTACCGAACGAATTTGTTCCCATAAGGACAAATGTAAATTTGAATAGTCGTTTCAGAACCCCAAAAATACACTTACAAAAATACATTTACATAATTGTTCGAGTTTGGAGTTGAATGAAAACCGAGGGTCCACTGTATATATGTATATACAGTGGACCCCCGAGTTTCGTAAAAACTTCACTCCTGAAGTCTGCTCAAGTGCCATTACCGAACGAATTTACTCCCTTAAGGAAAAATTTCACGTAGGTTAGTCTATTTCAGACCCCCAAAAATACACTTCCACAAGAACTTACAAAATTATACTTACATAATTGCACGATTTCCGGGGTATTCGTTAACCGAGGGTCCACTGTACAGTGGTACCCCAACTTACGATATTTTTTCATTCCAGAATGCTGTTCAAGTGCCATTACCAAACAAATTTATCTCTATAAGAAATGATGTAAAATAGACTAGTCCTTTTAGACCCCCAAAATTACACTTACAAAAGCATTTAAAAAAATCAACTTACATAAAAGGGTGTGTTTGGGGACCATCGTAAGTCGGGGTACCACTGTATATAGTATACAGTGGACCCTCGGTTTTCATTCGCCTCCAAACTCGAACAATTATGTAAGTGTATTATTGTAAGTGCTTTTGTAAATGTATTTTTGGGGGTCTGAAATGACTAATCTAATTTACATTAGTCCTTATGGGAACAATTTTGTTCGGCAACGGCACTCAAATAACATTCTGGAAAGAATTTTCAACGAAAACCGAGTGTCCACTGTATATACAGTGGTACCTCGGTTAACAATGGTCCCCAAACTCACCCTTTTATGTAAGTTTATTTTTTTAAATGCTTTTGTAAGTGTATTTTTGGGGGTCTAAAAGGACTAGTCTATTTTACATTATTCCTAATGGAGATAAATTTGTTTGGTAATGACACTTGAACAGCATTCTGGAATGAAAAAATATCGTTAACCGAGGTACCACTGTATGTATGTATGTATGTATGTATGTATGTATGTATGTATGTATGTATGTATGTATGTATGTATATATATATATATATATATATATATATATATATATATATATAATGTAAAATAGACTAGATGTGTGACATCACACATCCTTGTCTAAGGCCCACTTTTACTGGGAAATAGTCCCCTTCCCTTAGAGTGTGTAGGAGGGAAGGGGACTATTTCCCAGTAAAAGTGGGCCTTAGACAAGGATGTGTGATGTCACCGTGGTTGTTCAATATATTTATAGATGGGGTTGTAAGAGAAGTGAATGCGAGGGTCTTGGCAAGAGGTGTTGGGCTAAAAGATAAAGAAGCAAATACAAAGTGGGAGTTGTCACAGTTGCTTTTTGCTGATGACACTGTGCTTTGGGAGATTCTGAAGAGAAGCTGCAGAGGTTGGTGGATGAATTTGGTAGGGTGTGTAAAAGAAGAAAATTGAAAGTGAATATAGGAAAGAGTAAGGTGATGAGGATAACAAAAAAAATAGGTGACGAAAGATTGGATATCAGATTGGAGGGAGAGAGTATGGAGGAGGTGAATGTATTCAGATATTTGGGAGTGGACATGTCGGCGGATGGGTCTATGAAGGATGAGGTGAATCATAGAATTGATGAGGGAAAAGGGTGAGTGGAGCACTTCGAGTCTGTGGAGACAAAGAACCTTGTCCATGGAAGTAAAGAGGGGAATGTATGAGAGTATAGTTATACCAACGCTCTTATATGGGTGTGAAGCATGGGTGATGAATGTTGCAACGAGGAGAAGGCTGGAGGCAGTGGAGATGTCATGTCTGAGGTCAATGTGTGGTGTGAATATAATGCAGAGAATTCGGAGTTTGGAAATTAGGAGGAGGTGCGGGATTACCAAAACGATTGTTCAGAGAGCTGAGGAGGGGTTGTTGAGGTGGTTTGGACATGTAGAGAGAATGGAACGAGACAGAGTGACTTCGAGAGTGTATAAATCTGTAGTGGAGGGAAGGCGGGGTAGGGGTCGGCCTAGGAAAGGTTGGAGGAGGGGGTAAAGGAAGTTTTGTGTGCGAGGGCTTGGACTTCCAGCAAGCATGTGTGAGCGTATTTGATAGGAGTGAATGGAGGCATATGGTTTTAATACTTGACGTGCTGTTGGAGTGTGAGCAAAGTAACATTTATGAAGGGATTCAGGAAACCGGCAGGCCGGACTTGAGTTCTGGAGATGGGAAGTACAGTGCCGGCACTCTGAAGGAGGGTGTTAATGTTGCAGTTTTATAACTGTAGTGTAAAGCACCCTTCTGGCAAGACAGTGATGGAGTGAATGATGATGAAAGTTTTTCTTTTCGGGCCACCCTGCCTTGGTGGGAATCGGCCGATGTGTTAATAAAAAAAAAAAAAAAATATATATATATATATATATATATATATATATATATATATATATATATATATATATATATATATATATATATATATATATATATATATATACAGTGGACCCCGAGTTTCGTAAAACTTCATTCCAGAAGCCTGCTCAAGTGCCATTACCGAACGAATTTACGTCCTTAAGAAATAATGTCACCTAGGTTAGTCTATTTCAGACCCCCAAAAATACACTTACAAAAGCACTTACAATATTATACTTACATAAAAGCACGATTTCCGGGGTTTATGAAACTCGGGGGTCCACTGTACAGTGGACCCCCGAAAATTCTTTCCAGAATGCTGCTCAAGTGCCATTACCGAACGAATTTACTTCCTTAAGAAAGAATGTCACGTAGGTTAGTCTATTTCAGACTACATCGGCCGATTCCCACCAAGGCAGGGTGGCCCGAAAAAGAAAAAACTTTCATCATCATTCACTCCATCACTGTCTTGCCAGAGGGGTGCTTTACACTACAGTTATAAAACTGCAACATTAACACCCCTCCTTCAGAGTGCAGACACTGTACTTCCCATTTCCAGGACTCAAGTCCGGCCTGCCGGTTTCCCTGAATCCCTTCATAAATGTTACTTTGCTCACACTCCAACAGCACGTCAAGTATTAAAAACCATTTGTCTCCATTTACTCCTATCAAATACGCTCACACATGCTTGCTGGAAGTCCAAGCCCCTCGCACACAAAACCTTTTTTACCCCCTCCCTCCAACCCTTCCTAGGCCGACCCCTACCCCGCCTTCCCTCCACTACAGATTTATACACTCTCGAAGTTATTCTGTCTCGTTCCATTCTCTCTACATGTCCGAACCACCTCAACAACCCCTCCTCAGCTCTCTGGATAATAGTTTTGGTAAACCCACACCTCCTCCTAATTTCCAAACTCCGAATTCTCTGCATTATATTCACACCACACATTGACCTCAGACATGACATCTCCACTGCCTCCAGCCTTCTCCTCGTTGCAACATTCATCACCCATGCTTCACACCCATATAAGAGTGTGTGTATAACTATACTCTCATACATTCCCTTCTTTACTTCCATGGACAAAGTTCTTTGTCTCCACAGACTCCGAAGTGCTCCACTCACTTTTTTTCCCATATCAATTCTATGATTCACCTCATCCTTCATAGACCCATCTGCTGACATGTCCACTCCCAAATATCTGAATACATTCACCTCCTCCATACTCTCTCCCTCCAATCTGATATCCAGTCTTTCGTCACCTAATCTTTTTGTTATCCTCATCACCTTACTCTTTCCTATATTCACTTTCAATTTTCTTCTTTTACACACCCTACCAAATTCATCCACCAACCTCTGCAACTTCTCTTCAGAATCTCTCAAAAGCACAGTGTCATCAGCAAAAAGTAACTGTGACAACTCCCACTTTGTATTTAATTCTTTATCTTTCAACCCCACACCTCTTGCCAAGACCCTCGCATTCACTTCTCTTACAACCCCATCTATAAATATATTGAACAACCATGGTGACATCACACATCCTTGTCTAAGGCCCACTTTTACTGGGAAATGGTCCCATTCCCTCCTACACACTCTAACTTGAGCCTCACTATCCTCATAAAAACTCTTCACTGCTTTCAGTAACCTACCTCCTATTCCATACACCTGCAACATCTGCCACATTGCCCCCCTATCGACCCTATCATACACCTTTTCCAAATCCATAAATGCCACAAAAACCTCTTTACCCTTATCCAAATACTGTTCACCTATATGTTTCACTGTAAACACTTGGTCTACACACCCCATACCTTTCCTAAAGCCCCCTTGTTCATCTGCTATCCTGCTTTCTGTCTTACTCTTAATTCTTTCAATAATAACTCTACCATACACTTTGCCAAGTACACTCAACAGACTTATCCCCTATAATTTTTGCACTCTCTTTTGTCCCCTTTGCCTTTATACAAAGGAACAATACATGCTCTCTGCCAATCCCTAGGTACCTTACCCTCTTCCATACATTTATTAAATAATAGCACTAACCACTCCAAAACTATATCCCCACCTGCTTTTAACATTTCTATCTTTATCCCATCAATCCCAGCTGCCTTACCCCCTTTCATTCTACCCACTGCCTCACGAACTTCCCCACACTCACAACTGGCTCTTCCACACTCCTACAAGATGTTATTCCTCCTTGCCCTATACACGAAATCACAGCATCCCTGTCTTCATCAACATTTAACAACTCATCAAAATATTCCCTCCATCTTCCCGATACCTCTAACTCTCCATTTAATAACTCTCCTCTCCTATTTTTAACTGTCAAATCCATTTGTTCCCTAGGCTTCCTCAACTTGTTAATCTCACTCCAAAACTTTTTCTTATTTTCAACAAAATTTGTTGATAACATCTCACCCACTCTCTCATTTGCTCTCTTTTACATTGCTTCACCACTCTTAACCTCTCTTTTTTTCTCCATATACTCTTCCCTCCTTGCATCACTTCTACCCTGTAAAACCTCTCATATGCTAACTTTTCTCCTTACTACTCTCTTTACATCATCATTCCACCAATCGCTCTTCTTCCCTCCTGCACCCACTCGTCTGTAACCACAAACTTCTGCTGAACA
>WNWK01033455.1:0-21145 GCA_009830355.1 Cherax destructor | reverse complement strand
GAGGCCAAACGAAATATACTGTGGACCTTTTTAAGGTTAAATACCCAGAGAAGACACTGCCAAAAGGAGATACATAGTCCTCCCCTCCAAACATGTTTCCAACATCTTTACCAATACCTCATTCCAAGTATCTACCTCCACTTATACCACCATCAAGGACATTACCTGTAATAGACAGGACAAGCGTCAATCCTCTGCAGGGGTATACATAATCACTTGTAATGACTGCAGCAAATTGTATGTGCGCAAAACATCCAGAGACCTCCAAACACGTATTTCAGAACACCAGTACGTAGGCAGATCTGATGATTCAAGGAATGCCTGTGTTCAACACCGAAATTCACACAACTATTTAATCAACTACAGAAACACAAAACTTATCGCCAGAGAAGAAAACACTCCTTACCGCAGAATCCTCGAATCATCATTTATCTGTATATCCAACAACTTTAACTTCTGTGACATAGCTGAACCCCTTGCCAAGAAACTTCTTCATTGTTATCCCACATAAGAATGGAGGAACACTGCAGAAGGTCTTATCATATACTTGTCCAATCTCTTTTTAAAGCTACCCAAGGTCCTAGACTCTATCACCCTACTCGGAAGATTGTCACATGCAGGTTCAGGTAAAACCTACCCAGCATTCTCCACCTGACTCTATCCTATAAATACTCACGCACCTTTCACCCAGGTAGATCTGTTTGGGACTTGATAAAGCCCACTGTGTGGGCGAAACGATGTTAATAAAGGATCACATTATACAGTTGACCCCGACTATCTGCCGGTCTGAGTATCGGCCGACTCGAGTTTCGATCGCCTGTCTGCCTGCTCGCGCTTGAGTGCCTCCCCACGCAGGCGTCGTGAGCCAGTCTACCTTTGTTTACCATTGAGTGAACATTACATTTCACAATAAATTCATTGTGTTTAGTGCTTGTTTATTGATTGTGACTGTGAAATAAGCCACCATGGTCCCAAAGAAACTTCATAGTGGCAGTTCTTTGGTAAAGAAAGTGACAAACACGATAGAATTGAAGAAAGAAATTGTAGCAAAGTACCAAAGTGGAGGAAGAAGAGAGAGGGGAGAATGCGTCTTCAGTGATTCACTGATTCTACGATATGTACGATACTAAAGCAGCATGAGTCGATAAAGGCTATAGCACCAGCCAGCGATAAAGTGTAGCATTAACAGTGTAGCAAGTAAGTTAAGCAATTAAGTGATAGAAAAATGACGACACGAAACTTAGCTTCATTGTTGTTTGAGGTAGTAATATAGGGGCACTGAGACCAACGCCGCCCTCTGCCACCATTTCTTGCAAGGCAAGTGTAAATATTTCTTATTTATAAAGTACGTACGTTGTTTCAGTATGAATTAGTGTTGGTGGTCTGCTGCCTCCACCACCAGCAGTATATGTACGGCTTATCTGCAATGAAATAAAATTTATTTGTTTGTTTTGTTTGTTTGTTTATGGTCAGTTGCTTTTATAAACCCAACAACAACAACAACACTACCACTAGTTCCCTTATACATAATGACATATTTTATTCATTCTAGAGTATATATCATGTTTCTGTTATTAATATTGTTTATTATGTCATATTAGATGAATAGTGATAGATAAATAAGCCGTAGAGTTTATATTAGTGTTGTATTGAAGGGCTATCTTGTCCTGCCTCCAAACAAACTCTCCTGCCTCTCTCATATGCCAACAAGAGTCTTCAATAAAGGTAAAACTGATTCAAATGTTCATTTATCCATTAAAATTAGTGCTTTATATTTATTTCTCATTGTTTTCTGTATGTAAAACTGTAGTATTTATTCTTTAAAAAAATAAATTTTTGGTGAATATTTTTGGGTGGAAACGGATTAATTGTATTTACATTATTTCTTATGGGAAATATTAGTTTGACTTTCGGCCAGTTCGAGTTGAGGCCTAGCTCCTGGAACGGATTACGGCCGATACTCGGGGATCCACTGTACAGTGGACCCTCGCTTATCGGCCGTAATCCGTTGCAGAAGCTTGGCCTAAAAGCGAAATAATATTTCCCATAAGATTTAATGTAAATATGTACAATTAATCTGTTCCAGACAAAAATATCAACAAAATATTTTTTTAAGATTAACTATAATTTTACATACACAAAACAATGAGAACTAAATAAAATGACTAAAGAAATGGATAAATGAACATTTAAATCACTATTACATACCTTTATTGAAGGCAGGAGAAGAGTATTGTTTGGAGACAGGACAAAATACTCCTTCAATATGATGCTAATATCAACTCTATATGGCTTATTTATATATCACTATTCATCTAATATGACATAATAAACAATATAAATAACATAGAAACCTCATATACACTCTAGAATGAATAAAATATGTCATTATGTATGTGGCTAGTGGTGGCGGCGGCAGGAGTTTGTTTGGAGACGGGACAAGATAGTCCTTTAATATGACACTAATATCAACACTACAGCTTATTTATTTATCACAATTCATCTAATATGAGATAATAAACAATATTAATAACAAAGAAACATGACATATACTCTAGAATGAATAAAATATGTCATTACGAATGTCACGAGTGGTCTTGTGTTGTTTGTTGTTGGGTGTATAAGGGCCACTGAAAGATAAGCCTTACATAGTGGTGGTGAAGGTGGCAGCAGAGGCGGCTGTGTTGTCAGTCGCCCTATATACCTCAAACAACAATGGAGGAGTTAAGTTTCGTGTTGTCATTTTTCTATCGCTTAATCGCTTAACTTACTTGCTACACTGTTAATGCTACACTTTATCGCTGGCTGGCGCTATAGCCTTTATCGACTTCTGCTGCTTTAGTATCGTATCTATCGTAGAATCACTGAAGAAGGCACATTCTCCCCTCTCGGCCGAAAAACCAGCCTATAAGCGAGTTGGCCGATAACAGGAATGGCTGATAAGCGAGGGTCCACTGTACTGCTTATGTGTTTATTTTTCCATTGTATTGGTATTTTATACCATTTATTTCCATCAAGTGTCTTACCAGAGCCCTGTAATTTAATGTTCAAATCATATAAATCTTCACAAAAATCTGAAAAAGAAAAAACAGTTTACAAAACCACACGATATCGACATTTTTTTTATAAGACACTTGTTGGTTACTCAATTTTTTTTTTATCTCATCCCGGCATTCAACAAATCATTTCAAAACAAAACCTCGACTAAGCCAACGAACATTGTTAGTCCTTTGTACTCCGAATCCACCTCCTTCAATGAATTCTGAAATTGTCTTTTATTCAAAGCACATTGAGAAATGTAATTAACAATCTTGGTGACTGCATCACTTCTTGAAGCTCTTTTAGACCAGCTTTTGCACATAAAGCCGCCTTGTGTATGATGCAATGAAAACTTATCAGTGGATGACCAACATCTCAAATTCAAATTCAAATTTAAATTTTTATTTCCTAGCAAGTTTACATTGAGATTATATAATTACAATAATGCATTGCAGTTTACATTGAGATTATAAAATTACAATAAAGAGTTGCAGTGCAAAGAGAGCCACTATCATGCCATGGCATGGGCAGACTAAATTTAATGGGTTTTAGACTTCTTAATACTACTAGAGAAATTGATCATAGTTTGATTGAGTTGTACATCTGTTTTTAATTACAGCAGACAGCAAGTTTACTCAAATTAACACTGGGGATATTACATTGGGACAATTTGAGAGTATTTTGCAGGTTGTTTATATCAAAGTAAATAATTAAATTACAGTGGTACCCCGAGTTTCGAACTGCTCCCAACTCGACCAATTATGTAAGAGTATTATTGTAGGTGCTTTTGTAAGTGTATTTTTGGGGGTCTGAAACGGACTAATCTAATTTACATTATTCCTTATGGGAACAAATTCGTTCGGTAACGGCACTTGAACAGCCTTCTGGAACGAAGAAAGTTTGAAACTCGGGGTACCACTGCATATTATTTGGTAAAGTTAAGTATTGTGTGCATATTGAGTTTTTAGTTTAGGGTGCTGAGTGCACCATCTGTTGTAACGGATACTACTTTTGAAATGTCAATTTGTCGAATAGATAATTCGTTCATAACTGCTTTACATATTTCAGCCCCAGTGATACGCTCAAGTAGTGTTACAAGATTAATAATCTCTTCGCATACTTCGTCACCACTACAAAATCGAGAAAAAATTGTTAGCCTAGCTAATGATGTAATGTCTGTGCTTTCATCAACACAGAAAAGAACTTACATGAAGCCAAATCCTTTGTTAATTGTTTCCCTGCATTCCTTTCCAGCTTAAGTATCTTATCCTTAACTGTTTTTCTACTCACAGACAAATCTTTAATGTGCTGAATAATCTTTTCCTTTTCTGAAAGATTGTCAAAAAGAAAAGTAACACATTCTAACCATGCTTCTTTAATATACTCCCCATACTAAGTGGCTTTCCATGTTGAGCAATAACTTTGGAGACCTCAAAGCTAGCAGCAACTAAGTTGGAACTAGGCCTATCCAAAATAAATTTCCTCAAAGTATCAGACTGTTTTTTTGTCTTGCTCAGTTCACGTGAAATGAATTCCCTTTGTTCTTGCTTAATTTTCTTGCTTAGGTTTTTATGAACAGTTGCAAAATGTCTCTTCACAGAAGAAGTCCTACAAACAACTGATTCAGAACAGAAAATGCATAATGCTTTATTCTTTCTTCCAACACGTCGGCTGTTTCCCACCAAAGCGGGGTGGCCCAAAAGGAAAAACGAAAGTTTCTCCTTTTACATTTAGTAATACTGTATATACAGGAGAAGGGGTTACTAGCCCCTTGCTCCCGGCATTTTAGTCGCCTCTTACGACACGCATGGCTTACATAGGACGAATTCTGTTCCACTTCCCCATGGAGAATAATGCTTTATTATCTTTCTTAATCATGCCAAATTTTTCAGTCCAGTATTCTTTAAATTTTCTAATATCCTTTTCAAATCAAATCAAATCAAATTTTTATTTCTTTGCAAGTTTACAATGTGGTTGACATATTATTGTAGGAATTATATTTAGATTGGTATATTTAGATTGGTAGATTTTGAAAAAGAAATGAACAACATGCCCACTCACTCAGCACCTGGACCAGATTCATGGAATGCTTTATTTATAAAGAAGCGCAAAGTACCATTAGCAAGAGCCCTTAGTATTGTTTGGAGAAAGAGCTTAGATCTAGGTGAAATACTGGAGGCCTTAAAGAGTGCAGACATAGCTCCTTTGCATAAGTAGAGCACTAGCTAAAAATTACAGACCAGTAGCCATAACTTCTCACATCATAAAAATCTTTGAAAGAGTGATGAGACGGCAGATTACAAAGTTCATGGACCAGCACAACCAACATAACCCGAACCAGCATGGCTTTAGAGTGGGACGATCATGCCTGTCACAGCTGCTGAACCATTATGACAGAATTACGGAGGCATTGGAAGACGACCAAAACGCAGATGTGATTTACACAGATTTTGCAAAGGCGTTTGACAAATGCGATCATGGAGTGATAGCGCACAAAATGAGAGCCATAGGCATTACGGGAAGGTAGGCAGATGGATTTTTTTAGTTCCTAACACACAGAACACAAAAAGTAGTAGTGAACAGGGCAAGATCCAGCATCAGCGAGGTCAAAAGCTCAGTGCCCCAAGGCACTGTCCTGGCACCTCTGCTGTTTCTCATCCTCATAGCGGACATAGATAAAAACACCCAGCACACTTTTGTATCATCATTTGCAGATGACACTAAAATAAGCATGAAAGTCACTACGGTAGAGGACACTGAAAAATTACAGGAAGACATAAGCAGTGTCTTCCAGTGGGCAGTGGAGAACATGACATTCATTGGTGATAAGTTTCAGCAGCTTAGGTATGGAAAAAATGAAGAACTCAAAAGGAACACTATATACAAAATGCAAGAGGGTCACCACATAGAACGAAAGGAACACGTAAAGGACTTGGGAATAATTATATTTGCTGATCTGTCTTTTAACCCTTTCGGGGTTATGGTCGTACAAGTATGTTTTATGCGGTGTGGTTATTGATGTACTAGTACGCATAAATTCTAGCGCCTTCAAATTAAGCGTGAAATGGCTGGTAGGCCTAGTGGTGAGAGAGTGGGTCTGCGTGGTCAGTGTGCGCAGTAGGAAAAAAATTGGGGACCCAGTGGTGCATTGTGGGAACGCCATGTTAATACACTCTGATCACCATGCCTGGCGGTAAGAAACTCCTCACTCCTCGGCGAATTGGAACACTTTTGTTCCCCAGTGACAGTTCTAACACCGATGGGAGTGTCAGTGGTGATGAGTTTCAAGGTTTTGAGGAGGTTGTGACCGAAACTAATGACCATAATACCGGTAATATTGAGGAAAACCCAGACGACCCTCAGCCGTCCACCTCCGGTGTTGTGGCATCTTGTTCACACTCAATTGTTCCAGGACGAAAGAGGAAACTGTTATTTACTCATATCCCAGACTCTGATGTGAGCAATGGTGATGATAGTGATAGTGAATATGAACTCCAAGCTCTTCAAAACAGTTCCAGTAGCAAGAGTGGAGCAGAATATTCTCCAGTGAAGCGTCAGTATATACGATGGTATATGCGCTCTGGTAGCGTGCCATATGCTGTTCCAAGGGGAAGGAGTACATCTCGGAGTACATCCCGTGGGCATACAACAGGAAGTGATAGTGAAAATGAAGACGATAGTGTTGCAATTGGAATGAGAAATGTGCATGCATCTGGTAGTGGTGCCAGGTGCGAGGCACCAGCAGTGGACCATGCTGGCACCGACGCCGCTGAGTCAGCTCAGCGGCCATCCTCACCCACCCACCAACCCTCACAACCACAACCTCCACTTCCACAACCCCCACAACCACTTGTAAATATCCAGTACCCACCAGCAGACCGCACCTGGGATTGGCAGGACGCTGACAATTTTATTCCCAATCCTCATCAGTTTGATGAAAGTCCAAGTGGAATACGCCCATCTTGTCCACTTGGGAACAATGCCAGTGAACTGGAATGTTTCGAGTTAATTTTTGATGATCCCCTGATGGAAATTATTGTCAGGGAAAGCAACAGATACTACGAGTACACCATGGGAAACACAATACTTTCACCAACATCATGCCTCAACAGGTGGAAAGAGGCAACTGTGGCTGAGATGTACTTGTTTTTTGCCACAATAATGCTTATGTTACATGTGTATAAGCACCGTGTCAAATCATACTGGTCAACAGACCGCCTGATTGCAACACCAGGTTTCAGTGATATAATATCAGTGAATCGATTTGTGCTACTGTTACGTATGTTACATTTCTCAGACAAAACCAGACCTGACAGAAATGACAGGTTATATAATATTAGGAATGTGTTTCTGTATCTGAAAGAGAAATTCAATATGCATTTTTATCCCTTCAGGAAGCTTGTTATTGACGAGTCACTGATTCTGTTCAAAGGTAGACTGTCGTTCAAGCAGTATATACCAAGCAAGAGGAAACGCTTTGGTATAAAGTTGTTTGTGCTTTGTGATTGCTACAGTGGTATTGTATTGGATATTATTGTGTAAACTGGCAGTAATACATTGAAAGATACCAGGAAGTTACTGGGTATCTCTTGTGATGTGGTTAGAACAATGATGGAACCATATCTTGGCAAGGGGCATATATTATATAACTGGTACACAAGCCCCTCCCTCAGTGATTTTTTGCGAGTGAACATGACAGATGTGTGCGGTACAGTGCGTGCAAATTGTAAGCATATGCGTAGGTTCAATGCTGGCACTCGTAGAGGTGAGGTGCAGGCGTTTGCTGCCAATGACATGGCATTTCGGTGGCATGACAAACGAGATGTCACACTGTTTTCATCAATTCACCCTAACGAAATGACAGACACTGGCAGGCTGCATAGAGAGACCAATGAACCCATTCTAAAACCTGCAGCTGTGATGGATTACACGGTCAATATGCGCTTAGTGGACAAATGTGACATGCAAATTGGGTTTGTTGATTGTGTTCGCAAGAGTTACAAGTGGTACATAAAACTCTTTTTTCACATTCTGGACATTACCATGCTCAATGCTTATAATATTTATAAGTTGAAGACCACAAACAAACCACCATATGGCGATTTTTGTTCGTCTGTCATCAGACAAATAATATTCAAGTACCAAGGAGCAACACCTGCAATAGAAACCCGCCCAACACCAGGTTATCAACACCTTCCCTCTCGTCTGAGGCCTGGTGGTGAACACTTCCTAACAAAACTGCCTGCTACTGCTTGGAAGAAAAAGGCTCAGAGGAGGTGTTTTGTCTGTGCACATACAAAAAAACGCCCACAACAACGCAAAGACACTCGTTTTATGTGTGTGGAATGTAAAACACCACTGTGCATAGAACCATGTTTCAGAGACTTCCACAGGCTGCAGAACTTCTAGAAACATGTCCAGTGACTATATATATGTATATACATGATTGAACAATGAAAAGAAACAATATTTGTTATTGTGAATACAGTGGACCCCCGGTGTTCGTCCATTTTTCGTAACAGAATGCTGTTCAAATGCCATTACCAACCGAATTTATTCCCTTAAGAAATAATGTAAAGTAGACTAGTCCTTTTAGATTCCCAAAACTACACTTATAAAAGCATTTAAAAAAATACACTTACATAAAAGGGCGTGTTTTGAGCAGGACGAACACCGGGGGTCCACTGTAACTGTAAATAAGTTGTGTAAACAAAATAGTGATAAGAAAATTTATGTAATGATTGTGAAATACTTAGCGAGTGAATATTTGAAAAACAGCACTTATATTGGTCTCACAGGCCATAAAAGTTATTTGGAAAAAAAATAAAATAAAATTGATAAGAAAACAACTTCAAGAAAGAAAAAAGAAAATTACCGGCCAACCGGCAGTCACCAATGTTGCCGGCACCAGTTCATTTTTCGTCAACTTCAATCCTCCATATCTTGGTGAGTATTGACCGCAAAAATGTAATTTTTAGCCTATTAGATTTAGAAAAAAAAATGTCATAAGAATTTTTTATTTTTTTTTTAAATTTGTGGATCCTGAGAACGAGTTTCAGAGAGACCCCTTGGACCCCCAAAGGGTTAAAGACCATAACAAGACAAAGATCTCAACAGCCAGGAAGATGACGGGGTGGGTATTGAGAACTTTAAAAACAAGGGAAATAATGCCGATGGTGACACTCTTCAAATCGCTAGTGCTCCCTCACTTAGAATACTGCTCAGTGCTGACGACCCCATTCAGGGCAGGAGAAATATCAGAGCTGGAACAAATTCAGAGATCGTGTACGGCTCACATTGAGCCATTGAAACATCTAAATTATTGGGAACGCCTTCAAGTCTTGAACATGTACTCATTGGAGCGGAGGAGAGAGAGATACATGATAATATATACCTGGAAAGTACTTGAGGGCCTGGTCCCAAATCTGCACACTGCCATAACAACATACTGGAGTGAGAGATATAGGAGGAAGTGTAAAATAAACCCAGTGAGGAGCAGGGTGCGGTGGGGACAATACGGGAGCACTGTATTAACATCCGGGGTCCCAGACTATTCAACATCTTACCAGAAGATATCCGAAACACGGCTGGAACCAGTGTAGAAACCTTCAAGAGGAAACTGGACAAGTATCTTCAGATCAACCAGGCTGTGATGGATATGTGGGGCAGCGGGCCTCCAGCAGCAACAGCCTGGTTGACCAGGCAAGCACCAGACGAGCCTGACCCATGGCCGGGCTCAGTAGATAAACTCTCGAAACTTCAAAGGTTTTCAAAGGTAAGGTATATTTGTAGTGCAAAGAGAGCCACTATCTTGCCTTGGCATTATGGGCAGTCTAAACTTAATACACTACCGATTACTTAACACTAGACATACAAAACATAGTTTGATCACGTTGCATTAATTATACAATAGGTTATACAGTGGACCCTCGGTTAACGAAATTAATCCGTTCTAGGAGCTCTTTCTTAATCTGAATCTTTCGTTATCTGAAACCTTATTTCCCATAAGAAATAATGTAAATACAATTAATTCGTTCCACAAAAAAATAATCACTCAAAATAAAAAAAAATAACATTTACTTACCTTTATTGAAGAGACTTGCAGGCATCTGGAAGATAGTATAGATGATGATTGGAGCAGGTGTTAGTGGTTGGAAGGGGAATCCCCCTCCAAAAGGACTTCAGGTGACAAGTCCCTCTCTGGGGTTACTTCCCTTCTTGGTCTTTTAATGCCACTAGGACCAGCTTGAGAGTCACTAGACCCCTGCCTGGTGAAGTAGCTGTCCAGAGTCCTCTGTTTCTGGCGACTCTTCAACACTTTTCTGAAGTACAACATGGCTCTGTCACTGAAGTGGTTGCACAGAAGGCTCATTTCAGCTTGCTCAGGGTGGTATCTTTCAACAAATGTCTGCAACTCATTCCACTTTGTACACATCTCCTTAAGCACTGAAGAAGGCACCTCCTTATCTCTCTCTCTCTCTTCCTGTGAAGCAATAACCTCAGCTGTGGTCTGTTGCTGTTCCAGATGAAGCTCTTGCAGCTCTTCAGTTGTTAGCTCTATCCTGTGCTCCTCCACCAAGCCACAGTGCTGTGTCTTCCTTTGCAGATGACACCCGAATCTGTATGACAGTGTCCACCGTTGAAGACACTGCAAGACTCCAAGCAGACATAAACCAAATCTTTAAATGGGCTGCAGAAAACAATATGAAGTTCAATGATGAGAAATTTATATGCAACTGCTGTTAAATTAAAGAAACACTTGTGTTGAGAGATGAAGCTTGCTGTGGACGCCAGTGTTGCTAAGGACAGTTACTAAGTGGAAGGCCTCCGACGTATGTACACTGAGAAACCAACCCAAGACAGTGAGTCAACTGCCCGGTCAAATTGCCAGCGTGGGCTACGAGGAGGTGGAAAATACGAAGGGGACTTAAGGATGATTGGGAAATGATCGCTGTCATGCAAGTCCGGGAGGACAGACCAGGTGAAGTCAAGACACTAATAATATCCCAAGAATTAGGTATTTTAGTGGGCCTGAAGAAGATAAATTATGTAGTATCACAGTCACTAGCGAAATGGTTATCAAACAGATAGACCGTTTGAAGCAAAATAAATCGCCAGGCCCTGATGTTCCACATCCTCACCACTCACCTCCAACCCCAGGCTGTTCCCCAATTCCACAATATCTTCCACAACATGTTCCACAACAGGCACAGGGTCGTCAGGGTCAGGGTCAGCCTCAAATCCTTCAAAATTCCTCTCTTGGACACAATCCGGCCACAGTGGTCTCCAAGCAGAGTTCAGAGTCCTGAAAGTCACTTCCTCCCAAGCCTTACCTATAAGGCCTATGCAATGCACGATATTGAGGTGTTCTTTCCAGAACTCTTTTAGGGTCAATTCAGAGTCATTGGTCATATTAAAGCACCTCTGAAACAGTGCTTTGGTGTACAGTTTCTTGAAGTTGGAAATGACCTGCTGGTCCATGGGCTGGAGGAGAGGAGTGGTGTTAGGAGGCAAGAACTTCACTCTGATGAAATTTATGTTGTCAGGCAACAACTCTTGCAAGTTGTGAGGATGAGCAGGAGCATTGTCCAGTAGCAGAAGGCACTTGAGTGGCAATTTCTTTTCCAGGAGGTATTTCTTCACACTAGGGCCAAACACTCCAGTCAACCATTCCTTGAAAATCTCCGTAGTGACCCATGCCTTGGTGTTAGCTTTCCAATGCACACACAATTTATTCTTGTCAACACCGTGTTTCCTGAAGGGTCTGGGATTTTCTGCGTGATGCACCAGTAAAGGCTTCACTTTAAAATCACCACTGGCATTGGCACACATCATAAGAGTTAGCCTGTCTTTCATAGGCTTGTGTCCTGGCTGTGCCTTTTCCTCCTGAGTAATGTAGGTCCTGTTGGGCATTTTCTTCCAAAACAGGCCTGTTTCATCACAATTAAACACTTGTTGGGGGAGGAATTGTTCAGCCTCTACGAACCCCTTGAATTCGTGCACAAATTTTTCAGCTGCACGTTTGTCTGAGCTGGCTGCCTCACCATGCCTCACAACATTGTGTATGCCACTATGTTTCTTAAACTTCTCAAACCAGCCTTTGCTGGCTTTAAAATCACTCTCCTCACCACTGGTTGCAGGCATTGTCTTCACAAGATCTGCGTGCAACTTCCTTGCCTTTTCACAAATTATCGCCATAGAAATACTATCACCCGCTCTCTGTTTTTTATGGATCCACACCAACAACAACTTCTCAACCTCATCCACTGTTTTCGATCTTTGTTTTGTTAACAAATTAACCCCTTTTGCAACATTAGCGTCCTTGATCTCATTTCTCTGTGCCAGGATAGTGCCGATAGTAGATGGATTTTTCTTGTACATCCTGGCAAGATCACTCAGACGTACACCACTCTCATATTTTTCTATGATTTCCTTCTTCAGTTCGATGGTGTTCCTCACTCTCTTTACCACAGGGGTGCCACTAGGAAGCTTCTTTGGACCCATGGTGACTTATTTCACAGTGGCAATAACTAAACCACCAAAAAAGACACCAAATATATTGTGTAGCGTTAACCAATACAATCGAAGGAGCCGTTGCTAAACTAGGGACGTAGAGAGTAAGAACTGCCAAGATAGCGAATAAAATAGTTACTGGCGAGATAAAAGGAGAGGAGAGAAGCAAGGCAAAGGCTTCCTTAGCGGGGCTTTTTGCAGTTCTTGATGAACACGTAGTTCCAGGAGTCTGGGATTGGGGCAGAGTGCATGGACATGTCATTTATTGCCTTTTCAAGATCTTGTGGTGTTAGGATAATATCCGAGAATTTTTAGGTGAGACCCATTTCCTGTCCCAATGTCATCACCCCTACCCGATCACCCCTTCATCGGGGTCCCCCCCACTCATCCACCCCTTACCATCCACTGAATATACCTATATCAAAGGTATATCAAAGGAATAAAGACAATGGGTCGTAATTTAGCTTTGGTTTGTCGATCAGCTGTCGCAGACAGCTGGTAATGTTCTCTCAATGGTAAACAACGCTTCACTGGCGTCCTGCGCTTGCGCGGAGCAGGCAGACACGTCTAATACCTTTCGGTAACCGAGGAATTTTTCGCTAACCGATTACGAAAAAAGCTTTCGTTTTCCGAAATTTTCGTTAACGGGACCTTTCGTTAACCGAGGGTCCACTGTACATCTATTAAATATATGCTATTCAACATTTGCATAGGTTAAAATGAGAATTTATTGTACTGTGAGCGTTTACTTTTTTGGTTGAGGGGCTAGGGGTGTAACACAGTGAGCAATCATAATTTGAGGCGGTGAGAGTGATTTTTTTTTCTCAACAACCGAGGCAGGGTGACCCAAAAAGAAAGAAAATTCTCAAAAAGAAAATACTTTCATCATCATTCAACACTTTCACCTCACTCATACATAATCACTGTCTTTGCAGAGGCGCTCAGATACGACAGCTGAAAATAAGTCCCTCCCAACTGTCACTATCCCAGACCCCTCCTTTAAAGTGCAGGCATTGTACTTCCCATTTCTAGGACTCAAGTCCAACTAAATCAATTAACTGGTTTCCCTGAATCCCTTCACAAAATGTTACCCTGCTCACACTCCAACAGCTCGTCAGGTCCCAAAAACCATTTGTCTCCATTCACTCCTATCTAACACGCTCACACATGCTTGCTGGAAGTCCAAGTCCCTTGCCCACAAAACCTCCTTTACCCCCTCCCTCCAACCTTTTAGAGGACGACCCCTACCCCGCCTTCCTTCCCCTACAGATTTAAATGCTTTCCAAGTCATTCTACTTTGATCCATTCTCTCTAAATGACCAAACCACCTCAACAACCCCTCTTCAGCCCTCTGACAAATACTTTTAGTAACTCCACACCTCCTCCTAATTTCCACACTCCGAATTTTCTGCATAATATTCACACCACACATTGCCCTTAGACAGGACATCTCCACTGCCTCCAGCCACCTCCTCGCTGCAGCATTTGCAACCCATTCTTCAAACCCATATAAGATTGTTCGTACCACTATACTTTCGTACATTCCCTTCTTTGCCTCCATGGATAACGTTTTTTGTCTCCACAGATACCTCAACGCACCACTCGCCTTTTTTCCTTCATCAATTACTTCTATGGTTAACCTCATCCTTCATAAACCCATCCGCTGACAAGTCAACTCGCAAATATCTGAAAACATTTACTTCTTCCATAATTCCTCTCTCCAATGTGATATCCAATTTTTCTTTATTTAAATCGTTTGATACCCTCATCACCTTACTCTTATCTATGTTCACTTTCAACTTTCTTCCTTTACACACCCTCCCAAACTCGTCCACTAACCTTTGCAACTTTTCTTTAGAATCTCCCATAAGCACAGTATCATAAGCAAAAGGTAACTGTGTCAACTCCCATTTTGCATTTAATTCCCCATAATTTAATCCCATCCCTCTCCCCAACACCCTAGCATTTACTTCTTTTACAACCCCATCTATAAATATATTAAACAACCATGGTGACATTACACATCCCTGTCTAAGACCTACTTTTACCGGAAAGTAATTTCCCTCTCTCCTACACACCCTAACCTGAGCCTCACTATCCTCATAAAGACTCTTTACAGCCTTCAGTAACTTACTACCTATTGCATACACTTGCAACATTTGCCACATTGCTCCCCTATCCACTATCATATGAGTTTTCTAAATCCATAAATGCAATGAAAACTTCTCTACCTTTATCTAAATACTGTTCACACATATACAGTGGTCCCTCGGTTTTCGCCAAAAATTCGTTCCAGAATGCTGCTCAAGTGCCATTATCGAACGAATTTACTTCCTTAAGAAATAATGTCACGTAGGTTAGTCTATTTCAGACCCCCAAAAATACACTTGCAACAGCACTTACGAAAATACACTTACATAAATGTTCGAGTTTGGAGATGCACGAAAACCGAGGGACCACTGTATGCTTCACTGTAAAGACTTGATCTACACATCCCCTACCCACTCTAAAGCCTCCTTGCTCATCTGCAATCCTACTCTCCGTCTTACCTCTAATTCTTTCAATAATTACCCTGCCATACACTTTACCTGGTATACTCAGTAAACTTATTCCCCTATAATTCTTACAATCTCTTTTATCCCCCTTCCCTTTACAGTGGACCCCCGAGTTTCGTAAACCCCGGAAATCGTACAATTATGTAAGTATAATATTGTAAGTGCTTGTGGAAGTGTATTTTAGGGGGTCTGAAATAGATTAACCTACGTGACATTTTACCTTAAGGGAGTAAATTCGTTCGGTAATGGCACTTGAGCAGACTTAAGGAGTGAAGTTTTTACGAAACTCGGGGGTCCACTGTATATAAAGGAACTATACATGCTCTCTGCCAATCCCTAGGTACCTTCCCCTCTTTCATACATTTATTAAACAAAAATACCAACCACTCCAACACTATATCCACCCCTGCTTTTAACATTTCTGTCATGATCCCGTCAGTTCCAGCTGCTTTACCCCCTTTTATTCTACGTAATGCCTCACGCACCTCCCCCACACTCACATCCTGCTCTTCTTCACTCCTAAATGATGTTATACCTCCCTGGCCAGTGCATGAAATTACTGCCTCCCGTTTTTCATCGACATTTAAAAGTTCCTCAAAATATCCCTGCCATCTACCCAATACCTCCAGCTCCCCATCTACTAACTCCCCTACTCTGTTTTTAACTGACAAATACATTCGTTCCCTAGGCTTTCTTAACTTGTTTATCTCACTCCAAAATTTTTTCTTGTTTTCAGCAAAATTTCTTGACAGAGCCTCTCCCACTCTTTCATCTGCTCACCTTTTGCACTCTCTCACCACTCTCTTCACCTTTCTTTTACTCTCCATATACTCTGCTCTTCTATTAACACTTCTGTTTTGTAAAAACCTCTCATAAGCTACCTTTTTCTCTTTTATCACACCCTTTACTTCTTCATTCCACCACTCACTCCTCTTTCCTCCTGCACCCACCCTCCTATAGCCACAAACTTCTGCCCCACATTCTAATGCTGCATTTTTAAAACTATCCTAACTCTCTTCAACCCCCCACTGCTCATACTTGCACTAGCCCACCTTTCTGCCAATAGTTGCTTATACAGTGAGCCCCCGGTTCTCGTCGGCAATCCATCACAGAGGGCCCGTCGACCACCGGTTTGATCGAACTCCGATTCTATTTTCCCCATAAGAAATAATGGAAATAAAATTAATCCGTTCCAGACATCCAAAAGTATTAAAATAAAATATTTTTTAGAACTTTTTGACATTAAACACAATTTTATAAAAAAATTAAAAATAAATAGTACAATAACATGTCACTTACATTTATTGAAGAGTTGTTGATGTGTGGAGGACGGGAGGAGGGAGAAGGTGGAGTAGTATGCTAGTGTTTGAAGGGGAATCCCCTTCCATTAACACTGCAGGTACCAAGTTCTTTCTGGGGTTACTTCCTTTTCTTTTAATGCCACTAGGACCAGGTTGAGAGTCACTGGACCCCTCTCTAACAAAAAATCTGTCCAGGAGCTCTGTGTCTGGCGGTTCTTTAAAATGTCCTTAAATGTAACAAGACATTGTCATTAAACATGTCGCATACACGGCATGCAACATCTTGGTTAGGGTGATAATCATCCATAAAGCCTTGCACATCAGCCCATTTGTCACAGATCTCCCTAATCCTTGAAGAAGGCACCTTCTTCCATCTCGGTTCCACCTCCTCCTCCTCTGGACCATTTTCCTGACCTGTGGTCTCTTGTTGCAGTTGCTGTTGAAGCTCTTGCAGATCTTCAGTGGTTAACTCTTCATTGTGCTCCTCCACCAACTGTTCCACATCCTGGGTACAAACATCCAACCCCATGGACTTGCCCAGTTCCACAATTTCTTGCACAACAGGCTCAGGGTTCTGAGGCTCAGCCCCAAAACCTTCAAAATCTAGGACACAGTCTGGCCACAATTTTCTCCAGGCAGAGTTCAAAGTCCTGGTAGTCACTCCCTCCCAAGCCTTACCTATAAGCTTTACACAATGCAGGATATGGAAATGCTCTTTCCAAAACTCTTTTAGGGTCATATCCATGTCTGTGGTTACATCAAAGCACTTTTGAAACATTGCTTTGGTGTAGAGTTTTAAAGTTGCAAATGACCTGCTGGTCCATGGGCTGGAGGAGAGAGTGGTATTAGGGGCAAGAACTTCACTTTGATGAACTCACAGCCCTGCACAATTTCCTCTGCCAAGTCTGGAGGATGACCAGGAGCATTGTCCATTATCAGGAGACACTTAAGTGGTAAATTATTTTCCTCAAGATATTTCTTCACACTGGGGCCAAACACGTTTTGAACCAATCAAGGAAAATTTCCTAGTGACCCATGCCTTTTGTTAGACTTCCACATCACACACAAATTAGACTTTTTGATTCCACATCTGCCAAACACTCGGGGATTTTCAGAATGATACACCAGTAAAGGCTTCACTTTGCAATCACCACTGGCATTAGCACACATCATGAGAGTGAGCCTGTCTTTCATAGGTTTATGTCCTGGCTGTGCCTTTTCCTCCTTTGTAATGTAGGTCCTGTTTGGCATTTTCTTCCAAAACAGGCCTGTTTCGTCACAATTGAACACTTGTTGGGGTTCGAATTGTTCAGCCTCTATGTACCCCTGGAATTCTTGAACATATTTTTCAGCAGAACTTTTGTCAGAACTGGCAGCCTCACCATACCTCACAACACTATGTATGCCACTTCGCTTCTTAAATCTGTCAAACCAGCCTTTGCTGACTTTAAATTTGTTCACTTCAGCACTCGTTGCAGGCATTTTCTTGACGAGATCATCATGCAACTGCCTTGCTTTTTCACATATTATTGCCAGCGTAACACTATCTCCTGCTAACTGTTTCTCGTTGATCCACACCAACAACAAAGTTTCCACTTGTTCCAGCACTTGAGATCTCTGTTTTGTGACTATACTTGCACCTTTCGCAACAACAGCATCCTTGATTTCCTTTCTCTTGGCCAAAATGGAAGAGATGGTGGAATGGGATTTGCCATAGAGCCTGGCCAGCTCAGTGACATGCACTCCACTTTCATATTTTGCTATCATCTCCTTCTTCAATTCTACCGTATTTCTGACATTCTTTACCACAGGCTTGGCACTAGGAGCTTTCTTGGGGCCCATGGTGGCTTATTTAGCAGTTGCAAGCACTAAAAACACTGGAATAATGACAATATATATGGTATGAATGCGTGGGTGGTGCGTGGGTAGTGTTCGCTCGCTTGTAAACAATAAAACACTGAGTGCCTGGGCGCCCAGTTGGGCCACGGCCACATGCGTACGCGTTCGAGACGGATAGCCGACTCGTCGAGCTCCGAGTGGCCGCCTAATACCGAGTCAAAAATATTGTAAAAAAACCCGTTGAATACCGATTTGGCCGAGCACCGATGCCGTCGAACACCGGGGGTTCACTGTATCTCACCCTAACTTCCTCCTCCCTTAGTTTATACACTTTTACCTCTCTCTTACTTGCTGTTGCCATTTTCTTTTTGTCCCATCTACCCTTTACTCTAACTGTAGCTACAACCAAATAATGATCCGATATATCCGTTGCCCCTCTATAAACATGTACATCCTGAAGCCTACCCATCAACCTTTTATCCACCAATACATAATCCAACAAACTATGTACTTTTATTACGTGCTATATCATACCTTGTATACTTATTTATCCTCTTTTTCATAAAATATTTATTACTTATTACCAAACCTCTTTCTACACATAGCTCAATTAACGGTTCCCCATTTACATTTACCCCTGGCATTCCAAATTTACCTACTACTCCCTCCACAACATTTTTATCCACTTTAGCATTTAGATCCCCAACCACAAGTACTCTCTCACTTGGTTCAAAACTCCCCACACACTCACTCAACATTTCCCAAAATCTCTCTCTCTCCTCTACACTTCTCTCTTCTCCAGGTGCATAAACACTTATTATAACCCACTTTTCACATCCAACTTTTATTTTACTCCACATAATCCTTGAATTTATAGTTTTATAATCCCTCTTTACCTGCCATAACTGATTATTCAACAATATTGCCAGTCCTTCTTTAGCTCTAACTCTATTTGAAACTCCTGACCTAATCCCATTTATTTCTCCCCTCTGAAACTCTCCTACCTCTTCATCTTTGTCTCACTTAAAGCCAGGACATCCAGCTTCTTTTCATTCATAACATCTACAATCATCTCTTATCATTCGCACAACATCCACGCACATTCAAACATCCCACTTTGACGGTTTTCTTCTTTTTCTTTTTAGTAAATCTATACAGGAAAAGGGGTTACTAGCCCATTGTTCCCGACATTTTAGTTGACTTTTACAACATGCATGGCTTATGGAGGAAAGATTCTTATTCCACTTCCCCATGGATAGTTAAGTACTAAGTATTTAGTTTTGGATGAGTAGGTGGTTTTTAAGAAGAGTCTTGAATTGATGTACAGACAGGGTTCCTTTGGTATTCACTGGTAATGAATTTCAAATTTTTGGGCCCTTTATATTTACCTGGAGTTTACCTGGAGAGGGTTTCGGGGGGCCAACGCCCCCGCAGCTTGGTCTGAGACCAGGCCTCATGGTGGATAAGGTCTGATCAACCAGGCTGTTACTGCTAGCCGCACGCAAACTGACATACGAACCACAGCCCGGTTGGTCGGGTACTGACTTTAGGTGCCTGTTCAGTGCCTTCTTGAAGACAGCCAGAGGTCTATTGGTAATCCCCCTAATGTATGCTGGGAGGAAGTTGAACAGTCTTGGGCCCTGGACACTTATGGTGTTGTCTCTCAGTGTACTCGTGGTGCCCCTGCTTTTCATCGGGGGAATGTTGCATCTCCTGCCGAGTCTTTTGCTTTCATAGGGAGTGATTTTCGTGTGCAGGGTTGGTATCAGTCCCTCCAGGACTTTCCAAGTGTATATTATCATGTATTTCTCTCGCCTGCATTCCAGGGAATACAGATCATGGACCTTCAACTGTTCCCAGTAATTTAGATGCTTTATTGTACTTAAGTGTGCTGTGAAAGTTCTTTGTACACTCTCCAGGTCTGCAATATCGCCAGCCTTGAAGGGGGCCGTTAGTGTACAGCAGTATTCCAGCCCAGAGAGAACAAGTGATTTGAAGAGTGTCATCATGGGCATGTCATCCCTTGTTATGAAGGTTCTCATTATCCATCCTATCATTTTCCTAGCTGATGAGGTAGGTACATTGTTGTGGTCTTTAAAGGCGAGATCCTTTGACATTATCACTCCCAAGTCCTTCACATTTCTTTTTCGCTCTATTGTATGGTTAGAATTTGTCGTATACCTTGATACATTTTTTTATTTCCTCAAGTTTTCCATATCTGAGTACAGTGGTACCTCGAGTTACGATGGTCCCCAAAATCGCCCTTTTATGTAAGTTTATTTTTTTAAATGCTTTTGTAAGTATATTTTTGGGGGTGTAAAAGGACTAGTCTATTTTACGTTATTCCTTATGGGGATAAATTCGTTTGGTAATGGCACTTGAACAGCATTCTCGAACGAAAAAATATCGTAACTCGAGGTACCACTGTAGTTGAAATTTCTCCTTGTTGAACTTCATATTGTTTTGAGTGGCCCATTTGAAGATTTGGTTGATGTCCGCTTGGAGTTTTGCAGTGTCTTCAATGGAGGTCACTGCCATGGCAATTCGGTTGTCATCCGCAAAGGAAGACAGAGCTATGGCTTACATCTCTGTCTATGTCAGAAATGAGGATGAGGAATAGAATGGGAGCAAGTACTGTGCCTTGTGGAACAGAGCTTTTCACTGTGTCTGCCTGGGACTTTACTCTGTTTACAATTACTCTTTGTGTTCTTTTGTCAGAGTTATAGATCCATCTACCAACTTTTCCTGTTATTCCTTTATCACGCATTTTGTGTACTATTACGCCATGGTCACATTGTCAAAAGCTTTGCAAAGTCTGTGTATACTACATCTGTATTTTGTTTATCCTCAACAGCATCAGGACTCTGTCATAGTGGTCCATTAGCTGGGACAGTCAGG